>JADBJO010003262.1:150000-167500 GCA_016801955.1 Conus betulinus
ATTCAAATATGCGACCACAGTTCTGGTTTTAAAGGAAATCTTGATATAGACTGATAAGAAACTTTCAATTTTTGTTGTTTGTCGTAAGCATGTTCTGATCACTGTGCAGAAGCCTCTTTATAACAAGGACTGCAGGGTATTTCTACTGTGCTTGGTAGATTAACAACATAATGAACTGTATTACATTTATCTGGCTCCCATGTCATGACGAACCCTTCATGTTGATGTTAATTGTATTTATTAATATAAACAGTAAATAAGTGGGTAGTTTTTGCTCCCATAAGAAACCTAACACAGAGCAACTTTTATTCAAGACAGGCACAACCTTTCAAACTTGAATAAAGTCAGACAAACACAAAGACGAACAATCTAATAGTGGGTGGATGTACAAGCGCAGGCCAACAACTTAATTGTCTTCATAATAATAACTTCGCAAAACTTTGGACTTAAGGAAGGGGGTGGAAGGTTGAAGATGGAGAAACTGGGAACATGAATTTAAGAAAATATATTGCAGATATGAAAACTCTTCACTAGCTGCATAAGGGAACCATCGCAATCCCTTTTGAGGACAGATATATTTATATTGCCTGCTCCGAGGCCTTTCGTCCGCTGGGTCGGAACTCATCAGGGAGACACGGATGGTTGTATCTGCGCTCCTGGCGTCAAATAGAGACACACCACAGTTCATAATAATACCGTGGTGTTCTCACCACCAAGGGTGCAAAAAAGAATCCGATAGCACCCCCGAGGCAGCCAGTGAAGGGTAGTAATGAAACAAAACTAGAGTGTGGGGAGGAGAAAAAGTTGCTGAAAAACTAAAGATATTATGCAAATAGTATAAAATGTAGGGGGCAGTCAATATTAATAACTATATTAATATAGTTCGATTATCTTCTTTGAACTGTCCCCTTCCATCATTGTTCCCATGTGAATGGTCACAACGCCTAACACATTTAAGCATCGGCATTGCCATTGGCATTGGCAGTCGCTCTCTGTTTGTTTGTTTGTCTGTCTGAATGTCTGTCTGTCTGTCTGTCTGTCTGTCTCTCTCTCTCTCTCTCTGCCAGTCAGATAGCTTTTCTCTGCCAGTCAGCTAGCTTTTACCTGCTGGCGTGAGAATGTACATTGGAGTTGTAATTATGAACGATATGGTGCCATTTTTCCTTTTTGTTTTATTTTGAGAAATATTTGAATAAAGATGCCTTCCTGGGGAAAATCAAAAGACAGCAGAGAAAAAAAAAATTGCTGCCTGAGACAGCAACTACAGACACTTTCTGAAAAAAAGAGTAGATCTGTAAAAAGGTATTAACTGAGTAAGCACACAGCAGAGATATTAGTTCAACAGGCGCAGCTCAAAAGATTCAACACCAAGCGTACTGGAACCGCATCATACAGTTCACAGAAGAAAGATATCAAATCAAATAAGTCAACTCAAAACAGTCAACACTAGAACATACTGAACTGCACTATACAGAAGATAGTCCAAACTAGGACGTGAAAAAAAAAATGCAATTTGGAACTACATCCAGGCTAGAGACAATGTGGGAAATACTGTGTGTGTTTGAAACACTATCTCCCCCCACCTCTTCCCCGACTCCCCTTCCCACCTACATACACATATACCAGTTGCCCCCCCCCCCCCCCCCCACACACACACACATGTTACGAGTAATTGCATAACGTGTGCGTGCACACACACACACACACACACACACACACACACACACACACACCACGAGCGCGCGCGCGCGTGCGCCCCAACTCTTCCTCACCGGCACTTTGATGTGCACTGGAGTCCTGTTTTCAGTTGAATCAAAAGAAGTTTGCGTTAGGGTTGTGTTGTCGTTGTTGTCTCAAATTTATAGTCTAGGTAACAACAACAAAACCCCTTTCCAGCGGGAATTACCACAATGTTATAGCTGGCACACAGCACTAACTTGGTACTACTTGTTTGAAGGTGTTTTCATATCTGTATATCCCTTCACATTGTAGGCTATAATATACATGATACCTTTTGCCTACCCGACCCAAAACATCTTAAAAAAACAACAACAACAACAACAACAAACTTCACCCGGGTTTGTGTGCTTCCTCGTCATTTGGACCTGTTTTGTGAAATCTCTTCTCTCTCTCTCTCTCTCTCTCTCTCTCTCTTATCTACATTATTTGTAATTATAACTCAATTTTGTTTGCCAAGTACTGTTTATTTTATTGATATTTAGTTGTTGTTTCCTTCCCATGTATCATAATATATTCATTTGCTATTGTTTGTTGCTATTTTGAGGGCATGTTGTAAAAAAAAAAGCTATTAGCTTATCCAGTTTATGCTCAATAAAACATTCGTATTTTCATTCTCTCTCTCTCTCTCTCTCTCTCTCTCTCTCTCTCTCAGAGCGCACGCGCGCGCGCGCGCTCACATAGCACGTATTGCGTAGAGGTACAAGATGGAGATTGGAGGGGACAAGAGGCTGGGGAGTGAAGGGGATGGGGGGGGGGGGGGGGGAGTTTGGGAAGGAAGGGGGATTAAATTGTGAGTGTCTGTAATGAGGGAGGGGGGGGGGAGTGCAGCTTAGGAAAGAGGGACAGTTTGGGCTGTGTGATGTTCTGTGCACATCAGTCTTTGACAGCGTCAGTTTGGGTTGTTTGTTGTTTTCATCTCGTCATCCGCAACCTCGCCAGACCCCTTCATCAAGGGACATAATGCTATAGGCCTAGCTGCGCGTCACCGTATGACATCATTCACGCATGCGTAGAATATCTTCCTAGAAGATGACAATTGTTTTTATTGTACGTTTCATTTAAATATTGGATTTTTGACTATACAAGTATGAAATATAGATTCTCTTCTTAAATGAGCATTGTCAATGTAACAATTGCTTCTCTTTTATTTTTAGAACGGTTGTATACGACGTGAGTAACGGGAAGTGACGCCATATTGACAAATCAGATATTGTCATCAGAGGAATCTGTGACTGAGGAAGCAGAGGAGGAACGCTCTGTTTATTATTTATTTGCTGCAGTCCCAGGAAGCCGCACGATGAACAAGTTTGGTGTGACAAATCCTCGTGACCCCAACGCCTACAGGTGCTGCTTCTGCTGCCATGTCAAAATTGGGACCATTCTGTATGGTCTTTTTTGTCTGGTGAGTACAGAATCGATGAATAGACATGCTATGTTGCTGGGAGAAGGATACTGATTGTCAACTGAGAGAGCGAGACCAGCCCCATGAAGAATTGTTGGTCAAACTTGATTAATTAAGACGTTCAAGACTGATTGCCTTGTTACAGTGTTCATTAAGATCCCACCATTTTCCCTGTTTCTTACAGATTTAGGCGATGTCGCCACAATCCGGCATTTCGGACAAGAAGCGGAAACCGAAACCTTTTTTTTTTTTTTTTTTAATGGTACTATTTATAGGTGTACTAAGAAAAGATTGTGTGTACATTGATGACGATAACGCTTATTTTTGTTAAACTCAAAGCCAGTAGCATAAAACTCAGTGGGTTGTAGTGACGCACGGTTTCTGCGCACAGAGACGAGCACAACGGAAGTGCACCTCGCGTGAGAAGTGTTCACTGACAGATAGGTAAACAAGCAGACGAACTCCGGCAGTACGACACGAGAGCTTGAAGAGAGCGGACTAGTTAACTTATAGTTGGCTAGGGAGTTCAACACATGGCCTTGAGGAGAGAGAGCGGACTGGCTAACTTTTAGTTAGCAAGGGAGCTCAGCACTCGGCCTGGAGTGTGCTACAGTGTCGTACTACAGGGACAGTAACACTAGTGACAGACCAGTATTAGGGCCTCCAGGTTATAGGAATATAGGAGACAGTTTTGCCCTAGAACTGTGACAGTACAGCCGTAGGCGGTTACAACAGCTAGGACAACTTTGACAGTATCACTGCTGGCCCAGAGGTGGACACTGACAGTTGTAAGACAGTGCATCAGCTGCTGACACTCTGACACAAGTGAACTGCTTGGACAGAGTGTGTCGCAGACTGGCCTAGAAGACGGTGACTAGACTAGACCTTACTTGGTAGCTCATGCCAGTGAAGGGCTTGGGAAAGAATCCTGACGAAGCCCCCAAGCCAGAGTCTGGACTGACCAGGTAAGGTAGAGTGTGTGAGTGCAGAAGCGCTGAGTATATTTATAAACGAACTTCTCTTGAGTGTAGGGAAAACATTTCAGGGTGCAAAAGTTTGTCCGACGCAGACAAACAAGAGATTTACTGTATTTATATTGAGTTTTCACACATAGTATACAACACTTAGCAGACACAGCCAGCCACATACAAGATATAACACTTGGGACATTTCCCTACCTGACCTTTCACCATGCTTTATGCACATGCATTGCATGATTGCTACCATCAAACAAAGAAATGAAATTGTGAGTGATATCCATACAGGTTGGTAGTGGTCAGACATTAGCCAAAAGACGATAATGCTGTAATGCCAGTGCAGATATTTGCCCATAAACGTTGTTGTAAAATTGATCCCAGCTGACATACATGTACCATTATTAATCATCGCTGTACAGTGCAGCTTACTAGTATGTTTTACACAGGCTCTCCTTTGACAAAAACATGTTCTTCCACATTCAGCTGAATTTAGATAGTCACATGCGCTGCTGTTTTGCATGTGCAATTCAGACTTTTCAGTTTCTCTGCATGTTTGAGCTGTCGCATGTCTGTGTGATCACATTAATAACTGAATCCGTGTCAGTAAACTCTCATCATTTCAGAAGGGAAGTAAGCCTCATATGGGTTATTTTACTCCTGATCAGGGAAAAACGATTTTGATCAGGCAAAGATCTATTAGTATGTGAAGGTAAGCCCAATAGAACATTGTTTTAATCTGCCAAGTATCTGCTTGCAATACAGTGAATATATGTGGCTAGTGCTTGAAATTGAGCTGGTTGGCCAGTCAAACCCAAAACTTACTAACTTATATCTGTGAGCTTCAGAAGTGCACGAGTTGGCCACTGCGGCATGACCATAGGCCAGGCTAACTGGACATATTCTGAGGCAAGACCGTCTGTTACAATAACAGTTACTTATAAAGGTTTCTCTTGTGCACTTTTTTACTAAACATTTTAGGGCTACCTCTCGATTCAGCACCATTTATTTATTTATTTATTTCTTGTATTCAACATAGATATACATGATCAATGATTTTAAGATCAAAATAACTGGAGAATGCTTGATCTAGAGATAGCCTGCTTCATAGAATGCGTCATTATATGTAATGAAAGAAGTCAATTGCCACAATCACAGGACCATTGAAAGAAATGTCACTGCTTTTAGTGCTTAGTGGATGCACATAATGTCGAAACTGTTCTGGCAATACTGTTAGGCATAGAAAACAAAAAACTGCATGAGGAGGCAGTGAGTTTTGAAAGATTTCAGTTGTGCACATAGACCATTCGGATGCATGGTCGCACTGACCCAAACAAATAGACAGTATCTTCAAATTTTGCAGAGTGTCCCTGTGTGGTTTTAATTACTGTAAGCATTTCCCTGCTTCCTTCCCCATTTCTATCCCCAGCAAGTAGTTGTGGCAACATTTACCTGATGTACCCTGTTTTTTTTTTCACAGCCAGCCTTTGCAAGAGATGGCAGTCTTCATTTTGTCTGCCAGTTAGAAAGAATTGCATGCATGTGTGTGTGTGTGTGTGTGTGTGTGTGCGCGCGCGCACACGCGCACATTCGCAAGATCCTAAAAAAACTTAAAAAGACTGACAAAAGCAGAATAAGCATGTGATGATCCTGGTTACAGTTGGACCAAAATGTGGATGATACTCTGCATTTCCACCTCCACCCCATCTATCTCACCTTCCTGGAATTTGAGAAATTCTTGCTTTTCTTCGGTGGAGTCCTATTTGATTCCAGTTAAAGTTCTGTACACAAAAAGGAATACTGTGCATCTTAGAGCTGTCAGCTTGATATGTGTGTGTGTGTGTGCCATCACGAAAGATTTCAAAAACAAAAAAAAAAAAAAAAAGGGGTGGGGGTTGTGGTGGGGGGATAGTTCTGAGTCAGTCTAACAACCCATTCTTCTTGATCATGCTACCAGAACCACAAGTATGTTTTTTTTTTTCTCTGTTTTTGCTTTTCCAGATCCATTTCCTGAAAGAAAGTATAACTTATAATTAGTTATATAATACTTTGCATGGATAAAAACTTTCAAATCACAACCGCCACTGGAACTAGTGGAAGTCACCATTTTTACTTCTCAAATCTGCTTTGGAGATTATATATCATTACAATATTTTAACATTAAATTGAATAAGTACTCCCCATGATGCAGAACATGCATCATCCATACACTGGAATGCCATTTCACTCACTGATGTTATTGTTTCTCATCATGACTTCACCTCCCAAAGTTAGGATGTGGATACAAGTTCACTCTCTGATTCAGTGATTGTATCTATAGATCTGCTCCAGCACCTTAGCACAGTCCATTGAAGAAATAGCTTGGCTTCATTTCTCTGTTTCTGAAGTGTGGTTTCAAACAATCATAAAAGAATCTTGGAGCTTGTTTGCATCAGAAAATTGAAGCCCCTATGCCTAACTGTACTGGCAAAAATATTCTCTTCAGAACTGCAGTAAATATTTGACTTCATTGAAGCAGACAATTAAAGTAATTGATTGAAAAATGACACAAAAAAATATATTGACTGTCTTGTTTAAACTAAGCCAGTAAAAGTTGTCAGATATTTTTTTTTTAGCTTTATATTTTCATGGTTGCCTCAAAATTGGGTATTTGAACATATGTATATATACATGCACTTAAAACCTAGCAAGCTTGTTTTTATCAACTTCTGGACATCACTTTCACATATCAGTTTTATATTTTGTTCAGCTTGTTTTCTGTCAAAATTCTTGTATTCAAAGTGATGGCATGTTAAAGAAGGGCAAGTATAACCCAAGTCTTCCACTGTTTCAGCATCAGCTGGAGAAAAATTACATCTTTATACCACCCCCCCCCCCCCCCCCCCCCCCCCCCCCCCCCCCCCCCCCCCCCCCCCCCCCCCCCCCCCCCCCCCCCCCCCCCCCCCCCGGATAATTTGCTTCTGTAGAAATATTGAAATATTTGTGTTTATTTATAACTACCATCTTCATTCATTGATATTATTGGACCTGAAGAAAAAATTGGTCTTCAAAGGTTTGAAATTGACTCTTTTTGATGAAAATACAATCAGGGATGTCAGTTATGGGATGAAGATATCTTCACCAGCAAATGAAAGCCTGGAGTTCTGTGAATATACCCAGGCCACCCGACGATGGATACTGCCAAATTAACTCCTTTCACTTTCAGTGCATGTGTGAGATTCACTCTTTGAAATACTGCATTGTGCATCTGATCACGATGTGGAGTGGAAACGCAGCGAGTGTACTACATTTAAAATGAAACAAAAGTAAGCAGGAAAATGGGAAGCTTCATCATCAGAGTGAGAGAAACACATTTTATCCAGAGAAGTCACTTTCGCTGGATCCATCTACTTTCATGCATGTAAAAAAAAATTGTTATAGTATCTTCAGAAATGGCCTAAAGTGGTTAAAAAAAAAAAAAAAGAACAGTGAGAAAGAGTGAGCTAGAGAGAGAGAGAGAGAGTGGAGATGCCAGCTAAGAAATAAAGCTGCTAGAAAAGAAAGGAAGAATGGGAGAGTGATGAAAGTATTTCACTTGCTGACTCCAGGACCTGGCAGGCACTTACCTTGTGTACTTTCAGTTCTAGTCTTTTGGATCTGCCCTTGGGTAATCTAATGTTCTTGTTTAGTGAACCAACTGCTACACTTCTTTTTCCTTAAATCACATGGGCTTCTAATGCATTGCATTTTTGTGTCATGCATTTAGGAGAATTGACAAAATTTATACTTTCAGAATTTCATACAGAAGGTAGAACTAGAAGCATGTATCAAAATGTTGGCCAGCAAGTAGGTCTGAACATTGGTCACGTCAGCATCTTATGTGTCTATTTTGACCAGCTGATGTGAGAGTTAGAAACTTGACCAAACTCTGCAACATTCCGTTTGAAATATGCCATTTTCAGTAGAAACTAGAATACAACAAACTACTTTTTTTTTTTCTCCCTGTGTTGTTGGTACTGAACAAAGTTATTTCAACTCAAAGGAATGCTCTGTCTCTCTCTTTGTTTCTCTGTCTCTGTCTCTGTCTCTCTCTTAATGTGGTGACAGCCTTGATATGGCCCTTTGCGGTCGGCTGGGCTATAACTAGTATTTAAGCAACATTATCTTATCTCTCTCTCTCTCTCTCATTATCTTTGAATTCGTAGTCCTGATGTTGAATGTTCAGTAATTGAAATTGTGTTCCTGGTCATGTTGGCATCGGAGGGAATGAAATGGTTGATCGTTGGCCAAGAATGCCAGAAGCTGAACAGAGAAATTGTCCAACATATATATCCCCTGCTCAGATCTGAAGCCCCAAATTAACGATTATGTCAGAGACCTCTGGCAGGAGGATTAGAATACACAGACGGGTAACAAACTCTTTCAGATCCATTCAAACCTCAAGGAAATACCTCCAGATAGGCAGGCATACCCACCCAGTCACAGACTTCTCTGTCCTTAACTCTTTGCGGTGGCAGACAGGCAGACCAGGAGGTATTTTAATCTCCTTTTATGATATGTTATAGACAGAGGGTGTGGTCTCAAACATTGTTTCACTTGAAAATGAGCTAACCAAACTAGGCCACAAAATTGAAACAGATATATAAAAAATGGTAGCATTGAGTGGCTTAGCAACTGTGATTCAAAAAGATATTTTCAGGGCACATAATATAACATGTGACTAATAATGTTCTAGAGTAAATGGACAGTTCAACCCAGAAATAGTACAGTATTTGGGTGAAAAAACTGCTCTCAGTGGGTCAGAAATTTATTGTAATATCAACTTAATTTATTTCTTTGTTTCATTTCAAGCAAAGCTAAAGTAATTCACTAATTGTTAAGTAAGTAAATATGTTTGAACATATTTGTCTAGTTGATAACAAGTTAATTGATTTCTTTGTTTCACTTCAAGCAAAATCAAAGTAATTCACTAATTGTTCATCAAGAATGTGTTTGAACAAACTTGTCTCTGATATCAAATTGATTTATTTTTATCTTTGATTTCAAGCAAAGTTAAAATAATTCATAAATTATTCATCAAGAAAAATGTTGGAATGCAACCATGTATCATGTTCCATGTTGTTTATAGCCCAGCAAGTTATGAAGGTGATCACTATCAGGACTGTAAATCCAATTAAAAGGGAAAAATTCCCTACGCAAGCTTAGAAAGAAAATCCTGGTTGAAAGCCAAATCTATGATGCTTCCAATTTATAGTGTTTTTAAGTGGTCACCTCACACCAAGAATAAAATCCTAAAGGGTCATCATTGAGCATTTAGACCACTTTATTGGCATTCCCAATATATCCATTGTGGCTATTTGCCTGAAAGTGTAAAGAGCATCACTTGGTATATGCATTCTAGGTTTTTTGTGTGTCTTTGTTTTTTGCTTGTGTGTTTTGTAACTTGGCGTTTTCTGAGAGGGGGTATGTTTTGTTTGGCCATGTCACAAAATAAAAAATGACAATTTTGAAACATGTACACTTACTCACGGGGAAAGTCGTCTCACATGATTTGTCTGCTAATGCAGCCGGCTTTGATCTGGTGTGGTTTTGTGCTGTACAGAATTTAAATGTTGTTATAGTTTCAAAGGGTTGAGTTATGTCTGAAACTTGACCGATGCCTGAAACAGAGTGAATGATTGGTAAAGTTTTAAAGGATCAGCTAATGCCTGAAGCAAAATTTTGAAGATTATGTTGTGTGTGGTGATGTGCAGAAAGTGCATGAATGGGAGCCCTGTCTACATGCAACTGTCGAAAATCAGCAAAAACAAACAAACAAAAACAACAACAACAACAACAAAAATTCATTCTCATTGACACTATGTATAGGTCACAACTTCAGATTCTTTTTTTTTATATCACTCATATTAATCAAGCATATAGATGGCAGTATAGACAACTATTTTTAACTTGCGGCCCCCTCTTGTCTTCTTTGTGAAGCTTGAGTTACGACTAGACTCAGAGTATCACTCTTCCCATGTTGTGCAGGCTCTTGAAAGGTCTGTGGTCCACAGAGACACTACCACTGGCTCGACTGTACTTGCGATACTATCTATCTGCACTGTGGCATCTTTTTTCTCTTCTTTTTTCCCATGGATAAAGTTCAGGTTGGGCAAACTGGGCTGGAGCATCCCAAATGATGATTAGTTTTCCAGAGACAAGCATACCAAAAAAAAAAAAAGAAAGAAAAATTTGGCATGTGTAAAGAAAAGAGACCTAAGTAAAGTCAATTGTGCCAACAATGGCAAGTTCTGTATGTGTGTTACTTGCCTGGGAGGCAGAAATAAAGAAATAAGGAAGTATCTTTTTATGTGCTGACTAAGCACAACATCAGAGTATGTGCATGCTGCTGCATGAAATAGAATTTGAACATAGCCAGACACTTTGTTTTAATTTTACTTTTTAGATTGGCGTAAATGAAGACATCTTTTTTCTTTTTGAACTCAATTTAAATGTGTTTTATTCTTTTAGCTATGTGATAGACTTGACTCAAAGGTCACTGTGCCTTGCAGATGATAGACATTTTCTTCCTGGGACTGGTAGTGCTGCTGTCCATCCACCCTGACATACTGGTGCCTGGCACAGACAACTGGGCAGGGCGAGGACCTCAGTATGATGGCATCCACATGGATGACCTGGATCAGAAACTGCAGATGCCCAGCATCCATGAGACGCATTCCATCAACAGAGGTGAGACAGTCTTCCGTTTAGTTGTTTTGATAATTTAGGGGGGGAAAAAGTAGCCCTACAGGGATTTTTCCTGATGCTGTATTTCAGCTATAAATTCTGTGCTTTCTCCTCTCTCCTCCCTCCCCTTCTGTTAGGTTGTTTTCTCTCCATATCAGATTTGGATGTGCTGATATTCATTAATAACTTGAAGGCTGAATGAAAATCTGATTTGAGATGGTATCGATTCAAAAATTGATGCATGGAGCTAATGTTGACTTGAGTAGATCCAGAATGCACATTTTTTTTTTTGCCAGTAAATCTGCGTTTGTATGTATGTATCTTCATTTCATTTTCTACCTGGTCTCTTTAGAGTTTCTGATTTGTTAGTGATCTGAGAGTCTCCTAGTGTCTGTGAGTGTCCATTCATTTGACTGTCTTCCTGTTTGTGTGTGTGTGTGTGTGTGAATGTGTGTGTGTGTGTGTGTGTGTGTGTGTGTGTGTGTGGTGTGTGTGTGTGTGTGTGAAGGATGTGAAACCTCTCATACAAGGCTTTAAATAACGGTTAAATAGTGCAGATCTTCGAGCTCCCTGAAAGATGTCTAAGTTGACGGGAAAATTTTTTGACAGGTGACAGTAATGGAAGATGGTGAGGACTCCCAAGATCAAACCCTTTTTTTTTTTTTTTTTCAAAGTTCAGATCTTTGCCAAGTCATTGCTATGATGGAAGAATTGTTAGTCTGCACTTGTTTTCACCCACTACTTAATTGTTTGGCATCAAACCTTTCATTAAGGGGAAACAAATTATCCATTCAGACCTTGGAGCATTAGTTGTGCTCGGGGCTCAGTCATCTGAAGATTGTTCAGTACAGATGAACAGACTGAACCTATATCATTGAACAGTAGGAGTCTTTGCTAGTTCATTTGGTATGGAAGTAAGGCACTGTGCTGATGCTATTGTCAGGTTGGTTTGAATGGAGGCAGACGAAATGGTCTTAGCTTTCTTTAGGATAATTGCTGTGTGAAAGTGAGCTCAAAAGTTGCTGGGAGTTCTTTATGTGCGTGTGGCAAAAAGTGGATGTTGGATGGGGTTATGTGTGTGAATGCTGGTAAATAGAAGGTAACCCGTAGAGATTCATTGTAAGTGGGTGTTTGATAGTAGGTACTCCAAACCTTCTTTCTGTGACTAAGAGGCGGTGTGCTGTTGGCCCACATTCAACTGTTATTTTCATTTGGTAAGAAAAATAGAAAAGTAACACCTACAATGACAAATATTTATTATTATATAATCAAGAAATAGAAGTACACCTGACAAAACCCGTTATTTATCTTTCATTTCCATACATTGTCTTTTTGTATTTTTGGTGGTGAGTGTGTGTGTAAGTGTGTGTTGAAAGTTTGCTGTGTTACTGAGTAGCCGCCAGTGTCGGCTGCCATACGCGTGTCTCGCTTCGATCACTGCCTTTGGTTGGTCGTCTGCTATGCGCTCAGTGGCACCATTAGTAGTTAAAAAAAATACTATGCTAAACAGGAAGAAGAGTCTCTTCCCGGCAACGTTTCGAGTGCGAAGTGTAGGTGTTTAATGGGAAATTTTGAGTGAAAAACTGTTAAAAAAAATTTTTCATGTAAAATTTCCAGAATAAAAACCGAGAGCGACATTTATACTTATACACTCATGTAAATCTTCAGGGTTTAAACACAGTTGAGTAAAAATTTTAAATTGGCGTCATATACTATACCATGTCAGACCATAGCATTCAATGGCAGTCAGCTCTGCCAGGCTGAAATTTTTGTGGCAAATGTAGTCATAACACAGTCACGTGACGTCAACCCTACTTCTGCCCAACCGCAGGCTGAAACTGTCTTTGAATTACTATATCAGACTGTTCTCGGAACCGGAGAACCCTGCCTATGACTGTGTCTTTGACCCTCAGTTCCAAAGCAAATTCGAAAACAACCCTAATTGTATTCTGCAGTTTGGTCTCCGTATGCAGCCTCATGCGCGGAATGCAGGTCTAGACCTAGGAGTTGTGTCCGATTTTTCCAAGTTTCCAGATGAGCCTCCGTGGACCTTTTTCACACCAGAGATTCGTTTTGATCTTGCAGCTTTTCGCAAAGAGTCTACCAGCTCTCTGGCATACAAAGCATTGTATGCTGAGCTCTGTTCAAAACTCCCATCATATCAGAAAATTTTCGCTGGCGGTCCAAGTCTGAAGATGGAGTGGCCTGTGCAGCCTATTGCCCTGGTGCTCCTTCTGAAATACTGTTAGAACATATTCCTTCAGATGCTTCTGCTTACTCTGCTGAACTTACAGCTCTGGTTCTGGCACTGAGGATAATCTCTCAAAATCTACGAAGAGGGATTTTCTGGTTTTGTCAGATTCACTGTCGGCTTTGGAGGCCATAGGTGGCCGCAACCTTCAGCATCCAGAACTTTTACACTTTTTTTTAACTTTTACCAAGTTGAAAGCAGAGGGTTACAACATTATTCTGGCTTGGGTTCCCGGTCATGTTGGCATCGGAGGGAACGAAATGGTGGATCGTTGGGCCAAGAATGCCACAAGAGAGAAGCTGTCAAACACACCTGTCCCCTGCTCAGATTTGAAACCCAAGATTAATGATTATGTCAGAGACCTCTGGCAGGAGGATTGGAATAGACAGATGGACAAGCAGCTCTTTCGGATCCGTCCAGACCTTAAGGAGTTCCTCTCATCTACGTCTGGTGGTCATAAAGAAGAAACGGTCCTGTGCCGGCTGCACACTGGCCATTCGTATTTTACTCATACCTACCTTTTAAAGAGTGAAGAAGCTCCGTGGTGCATTCTATGTCATGTGCCACTCACAGTGAAACATATTCTTTTAGAGTGTTGGGACTTGAACGATGTGAGACACAAACATTTTACAGCAGATTCTATGAAAACCTTCTTCAGAGATGTCCCACCTGACGCTGTCTTTGAGTTCTTGAAAGAGATCAACATTTTTCATTGGATCTGAGTTTTACAGCGGAAAGTTTTTATTAAACAAACTTTTGGATTGGTTTTTTAGAAGATGTATTTTGAAGAATTGTGTGAATGAAAGACTTGTGAGTTGATTTTTAACGTAGTGACAGCTCTGATGTGTGGCCCTTTGCGGTTGGCTGGACTATAAGCAACATTATCTTATCTACTTCCGCCCATGGAAGAAGCCGGTGTCTGCTTCCTGTACCTCATTCATCTTTGGCCTTTTGTCCAAGCAAGATAAGTCTTGTTCTCTGTCTTGCCTATACTCTGCCTTTGTGTAAAGATTGCTTTTGTTTTGCTTCTTTACTTGTTCAGTTGTGGCTTGCGCTAAATACACTTGCTATGTGAGGCTCTTCGTGGGCTAGCATTTCTATGTTTGTTTTCTTTCTTCACGCTTGTTGTGACTCTCGCGACTTGGTACGTTCATTGTGTTACTTCTCGCGCGACTTTAAGCGATCATTGTGTTGCTCTCGCGATTTTGTTCTTGTCAGTGCAAGTTACATCAGCACTGTCTCGGTTTTGCATTTCATACCTCTTCTTATGGCATTTTCTGCGTGTTTATTTTTCACTCACGCGCCTGTTTGTTTTTCAATTCGATGATCGAACACTTGCCGGCCTCGGCCGCCATCTTTCCCCCTTGCCGGTCGTGTTTCCCACCTTATCGCCTCACTGGCCTCTTACAACGTACTGGGTTAGGGTACAATTTATCGTACTCCCACTGGATTAGCGTACACATTTTATCGTACTAGTACACACGGGGTTCATTAGTGTAAGAAGTGTATCGTACTAGTACACGCTGATCGGGATTGTGATCTAGTGTCTTGTAAATGCTGATCGAGATTGAGATCTCGCATCATTACTCAGCATTTCTTGGTACCAGTGCTGTGTACAGGTGGATCGAGTTTTCATAGGATTTCTCGATTCCTTGCACAACTCACGAGCCATTTTGTTCCTCGCTCATCAATCCCCTGATCGAGATTGCGATCTCAGCATTACTCCACATTTCTCAGTACCAGTGCTGTGTACGGGTGATCAAGTTTTCATACGATTTCACGATTCCCTTGCCCAACACACAAGCGATTTTGTTCTCGCTCATCTATCCCCTTGTGTTCATATCTGTTCCATTCCACATGGCCGATCGAGTTTAATTAAATTCTCGATGACCATCTTGTCCCCTCTTTGTGGTCAGAGCACGAGTACACTCTGATCGAGGTCAGTGTACAAAGTTTATTGTACTACTACACGCTGATCGAGATTTCGATCTAGCATTACTCGGCATTGCTCAGTATCAGTACTGTGTAGGGGTACATCGAGTTTTCAGTCGATTTCTCGATACCCTGCACTATACATGAGCGACTTTGTTCTCACTCTTCTATTCCCATTGCTGTTTATATCAGTACAGTCCCACACAGCCAGTCGACTTTAACATTCTCTCGATCGACCGACTTGTCTCCTCTTTGTGGTCATGTGCCCCAGGTTTGCTCTGCCACCATTGCCCAACATGATGAAGGACACTGACAGGTTGAGCGACTTCGACTTCCAGAGGTCACTCACATTCCTGGAGAGCCCGCTTGTCGATTCCAATTCAGAGCAATCCGTTCTTGCTGCGGAAGAACGTACGGCCAGGGTAGAAGAAGACTAATCCGCGGAGGGGATGCGTGACCATTCTTCCTCTACCCGACCGGACACACGATCGCTGCGTCCAAAGGCTACAAGGCAAGCAACCGCCATTACTCCTTTCTGTCGACCTGCCCAGAAAATCTAATGGCTAGGCTCCCCTAAAGGGCAAAGTCAGGTCAAACTTCTCTTCCAAATTCTCCCTCTCCCTCTTCATCATCGGCCAGCTTGCCTTCTACCCTTCCTACGCACAGTAAGACTTCTCTCTATCATGCTGCATCATGCAACCCTTGGCCCAAGGGAACCTTGCCGAGACGCGGACCAGCTCGGGTGACGGCTCGGGGCTGGAATCACCACCTGTCACTCGCCTTGATGAGCCGCGTGTCACTAGTTCCCCCCCCCCCCCCCCCCTCCCAACTGGACATGCAGACTCATGACGCTCTCCCCCACCGTGCACAGGTGCAGCCAACACCTGGGCACGAGGAGCGTCCAGACTCCGGAAGCAGTCTTATGGTCATGCCGTGGCAACAGCACGGGGGTGTCTATAATTCTTGGCGTATGGTCACACCAGGGTATGACCCAGGTCGTGTCCATACACAAGGGCGGTCAACCAACCCCGATCGACCGTCGCAGATTTTCCTAGGGGTACAGGACGTTGCGGAGTGGACCTATTCCACTCCTCCCCTTGAGCAACGTCTGTGGTCCCGTTCCTGGTCTATTCCACTTACTCGAAAGGCCTCCCAGGCCCACACCAACGACATGTATGAGGCAGTGCACGCTCCTGGGCGGGTACGACAGGCCACGGCCTCTCAATAACCCCACACTGGTGGTGTTCCAGGTTACCTGGGTTCCCAGGGACAGCCTGCCCAGACACCAGGGCTGCCACAGCCCGCCTACCTCCCCGGGGACCAGTGGCTCTGTGCCCCTGAGAGAGACCAGTGGCTTAACACCCACACCCAACACTAACAGCTCCATGGTTGCATGTGGCACCCAGCATCATCCCACCTGGGTCGACCTCGGTCTCCCATCTTGGGCGCTGTCCGATCAGCAGGACGGGCTCCCCCACCCTAGTCTGGCCGCCGATCATAGAGCCATGAGGGACCCGCCCTCGCATTCCCCCCATTACCCAGCTAGGGCGGGACCCTCACGCACCCCTGCAGTTGCCTCCTGATGAAGGCTCTTTGCAGCCTCTCCAGGAACATGACCACCCAGAGGCTGAGGATGAGGAGGAAGAACCTTCTCATGCGATGTGGCCACCCTGGAACGGTGGCGCCAAGACCTTGTCGTGAGGGAAGCCCCACCCTCCAACAACGTCCTTTCCTTGTCGGAAATCTATTTAAACCCAAATTATCGCACCTCAGTCACTCACCTCCATCTGGGAGGTCCGGCAACTCGCGCCAGGGGTGCACAAGCCATCCCACCGCCAGGACAAGGGTCCATCTCGACCCCTAATGCGGCCCCCGCTGGCACCCTCGTCGGGGACTGCAAGAGGCCCGCTGTCGCCTCCTTGTTCTCCGACAACCCTGTTACCAGGGAATTGGGCATTTCCCAGGCAGACTGCCGGCTTATTCCCAATCTGGGGGCCCCCCTCACATTCGGCACCATCTCCTTTAAGAACCTAAGAGGCCTCCTCTCAGGGACTACGTGACTTAGCCTCTGCCTCACACAGGGCTAGCACCTAGTCCCACTACAACTACCGAGGGGAGAGATGCGTCGTCTGGTGCTCGGATAATTCGGATCCCCCGACCACCCATCCAATATCTATATAGGCAATTTCCTGTCCCATCTGTCTTCCCCTCTACAGCTGTCTGCTAGCTCCATTCGGGACTACAGGTCGGCGATCTGCACCACCATTCGCCACTCGGTGGCCCGTCTTTGAGAATGACTTCCTTCTCAGAGAAGTGTCTAGGAGGTGGCCCTACGGGAAGCTCAGTCTCCAAGGCGCATTCCCCTTTGGGACCTCTTTATCGTCCTCAATCCCTCAGAAATTCCCCCGTTCGAGCCCATAGCCACCCTTCCCTTTGACCTTCTCTCCTTCATGACCACCTTTTCCTCACCCTGGCCTCGGCCAGAAGACCAAGTGA
>JADBJO010003262.1:170000-256044 GCA_016801955.1 Conus betulinus
GGACACCGGCTTCTTCCTTTGGCGGAAGTAGGGTGGGTGTCACGTGACTGTGTTATGACTGCATTTGCCACAAAAATTTCGGCCTGGCAGAGCTGACTAACTGCTGTTGAATGCTATGGTCTGACATGGTAGGCATACTAGCCAAACAGGGAGTATAATAAAAACTCCCCATGTTGTCCGTTCAAATGCTGTGGAGCTCAAAGCTACGCAACAAACCGTGGTGCAGCTTCAACGTCGACTCAAAAATTGAAATGGCGGAACTACAAGACGGCATGTGACTCGTAAATACTCAACGGAATCTATTGAATATCGACGAGTCGTCTTCAAACCACACAGTTCCAGCTATTTTGAATGGTAAGTTGCAACCTTTTCCGTCAGTTTTACATCACGATTTAACTATATTACTGTCATTTTTTGAGGATTACTTTGTTTAACAGTTTTTGTTTGACGACCGAAACATCAGACCGGGGTAATGGTGGGGTCATGCTGATGAGAGGAGTATGTGTTTAGTATTTTATACCAAATTAAAACTCGTGCTTAGATTTTTATGGATATGTTACAGGTGTAGTTTGTAGGACTTCAAGGTTATTTTCTGTCGATTTTTTTTTTTAACCAGATCTTTCTTGTTCGACTTAAATATCAACTTTTAATAGGTCACGTGACCATGCCCAATGACGCTTTTGAGGCCGTATTTCAAATGAACAGCTGAAACTAGTCCAGTTGCAGTAGGAAAACGTACAGAATATTAGATCTAGTTGCAAGGTGAAACGACTGCAGGCGGAAATCTAAACAAATCTTAAATAAATGTGAACTGCAAAAAAAAAACGTTGACAAATGAATCACAGGACAAAAACACATGTGTATTGTCTTGTGATTTGTTTGTCCACGTTTTTTTTTTGCGGTTCGCAAACATTTAAGCTTTGTACAGAATATTGATTTTGTGCCTGTATTTCCTTTATTAAATGAATCAAGCAGCGATTCTCTAAACACCTGTCTCATGCACTCCATTGTCATTGGCAGTTATGGTAATATGTATGTGTGTGTGTGTGTGTGTGTGTGTGTGTGTGTGTGTGTGTGTGTGTGGTGTGACTGATTGGAATGGATTAGCTATCATCATGATTTATCAATTAATGACACCCTAACTCAATTTATGTATTACTTGATTTTTTCAGGTGCTCCGAACTGTGCGGTTAGTGTCTGCTACAATGGGCCTTGTTCTGGTCAACATACACTGTAACAATGGCCAGTTCTACACAAACTTTCTCTTAATGACTAAGAAAGAGGCAGTGGGCTGTTAACCCACATTCACTGTTATTTTCTCCAAATGTTTGAAATTAATCAAAAAATGAAAATGCACCAGAAAAAATCTGTTATTCATCTTTCATTTCCATACACTGTCTTTTGTACTTTTGAAGGTGATTGTGTGTCAGCGTGTGTTGAAAGTTGGTGCTGTTTTACTGATTAGCTGCAAAGCCTTGGGCCAGCATATGCACATCTCACTCCTATCCCTCCTTTGGTTTTCTACACTGTGCTGGTTGGGATATTATCACTTCTGAAAATATATGCGAGTTGGAAAGAGAAGCAATTCTTCAGACGTTTCAACTACAATTAAGTAAACCTTTAAGTTTGTTCAGTTCCTGTTGGCAAGGGGGGTGTGGGGCCAGGGTAAAAACTAAAGGGATGAGTGTATTTTGTAATGGCATTGTTATATTCAGTATTTCTTGGCAATCATATATATATAATAAAGAAAGCATAGGCACTGGAGAATTTAGGTGGAGTGGAGGAAAGGGAGTGGGAGAGAGCGAGGAGGGGGTGGGGGTGGGGGTTGTCAGCAAAGTTTCTTGCTTTTTAATCTTCTGAGCATTACTTTTGATACAAATGTTAATTACATGTCTTCATAAGATCATGCCAAGCAGAGATATTTAATTTGTATACGCAGTGTTTATATAGCACACAAGAAGTTAGGTAAAAAGGGTAGGGGTGGGGTGGAGGTGCGATGAGGGTGTACAGTTGTGCTGACATGCTTAAATGTCTTCTAATTGGATAGGTGTTGTAATCCTGATCATTTTGATATAAGTTACATGCTTGTATGTCAATTGAAAGCAGAGATGTGTCATTTTATAACTTGTTTTTTTGGTTGCCGGTATGGAGAAAAAAAAATCAAAATGAAGATCTTGGCATTTTTTTAGGGGTGTGGTAGTCGGACTCTGTAAGAGTCTCAGGTCTGAAAAAAAAATTCAGTATATATTACAAGTAGTTGACATCAATCACCCATAGTTTCAGACATGTCATTTGCCAAATGGCCGAGTTACAGACCTCCAAACATGGCCCTTAAGGGGAATTCCAACTGTCTTAAGAAAATGAAATATTAAAAAAAGCATAACTTCGCTCCTAATTAAGCTACAGCTATAAATTTTGCATAAATTTTTCTTAGTTTTAAGTTCTATAACCTTGACCTCCAGAAAACAACATTCAAAACACTTTTAAAAATCACTTTGGGGTACCTATTAATAGGGTATGTGTGTGATAACCCGTAGAAGAGATTCATTGTAAGTGAGTGTTCGATATGTTATGTGTGTGAATGCTGGTGAATGGAAGATCACCTGTAGAGATTCATTGTTCGTGGGTGTTTGATAGATTATGTGTCTAAATGCTGGTGAATGGAAGATCACCTGTAGAGATTATTTTACGGTGGTGTTTGATAGGTTATTTGTCTAAATGCTGGTGAATGGAAGATCACCTCTAGAGATTCATTGTGGATGTGAACATGACTGTAGAGACTGAGAGGCCAGCATGAATATAGACTCGAGGGAGATTCCTTGTTCAAATCCCTATATAAACTGCACACTGGGAAAGAAGAGGAGAGAATGAACAGGAGAGAGAACAAGAACATGACACAAGGGGGAAAGAAGAGTGAGCAGGACTGATTGGGGATCGAGACAGTGTGGTCTTGGTGACTGGAGTGGAATCAAGTTCTTTAATGCAGAGAAAGAGACGGACTGAGAAACAAAGATCAAATCTTCTTGCGGCACCTTCAGACTTTGGATTTAAAATTTTTAAGTCCAAAATCTGAAGGTGCTGCAAGAAGAAAAGAAGATCTCTGTGTCAAAGAAAGAGTCCCCAGAGACGACCATGGAGACCCAATCCTGAAACGGGTACCAGACAACCCAGGGGTTTCATGATCACTTGGTACTGAGGTAGTTTGCTGTGGCTTGTTGGAGAACCGAGGTGTTGTGTGCAAGTGTATGTGTGTGTGTGTAACCTGGCCAGGTAAGAAACATGTTAATTGTTATGGCAAATAGCCGGGGATTAGGAAGTATTGATCTTGACTGTTTTGATTATAAAATATATATTTCATTCCTTTGGATTTTTGTATGTATAAGTAGAAGAATACAAACTGTATATTTTGCTCTTAGTCATGTCAGAAGCAAATGCATAACACTCTATGCCCAGAGAGCAGAATTTTTGGTGGGTACATGAATACGCTTATGTGCAGAGATGACCTTGGAGTGTTTAAACCTGGCAAACATGCTTACTTCACTTGAGCAATACTGTCACAGTTTCCCTTGTCCTGGACAGTGTATGTGTGTGTGCCTCTGTGTGTGTGTGTGTGTGTGTGTGTGTGTGTGTGTGTGTGTGTGTGTGTGTGTGCATGAGCAGGTGCCTGTGTCGGAGAAGAGAGAGAGAGAGAGAGAGAGTGTGTGTGAGAGACTGTGTGTGTGTGTGTGTGTGTGTGTGTGTGTGTGTGTGTGTTCCTTACAAATAAATGACAGTCCACCAACTTTCTCTCTTTCAATTCCATATTTTCATTTATTCATTTATATTGTAACGATCTGTCAGGCAGTTGATTGAATTAGTCTGCTGTGAGAGGGTGTTTTTTGTGTAATGAGTGTTGGTGTGTACGCATGTCACACAGAGAACGTGTGTATGGCCTATGCTGTGGCACTGCTGTCCATTCTGACCACAGTGGCTCTGCTGTATGGTGTGATCAGGGTGAGTGCTTTTGTTATTGCAGTTCATCTGTGACTTTAACTTTGAGGTGCTTGAATTTGTATTTTGGCAATAATTTAACTGATTTCTGAACTTCTTCAAGATACTTGGTTATTAATTTTGAGTGCATTGTTACTACAGAATTGTGGATTTATATTTGAAAAAAAAACACGTCCCAAACAAAAAGGGAAAATTGAAGTGGCTTGTACAGGGCTTGAAAATTACATGAAAAACATGGTTCTCGGTAAAAAAATGAAAAATTATGCAACAGGCAAGTAACTTTTCACATCTTTGGTTCAGTTTGCAGGATTAACAGATACATTTTTGCTTTGTGAAGTTACTTTTCTTGTGGTGTTTATGTGTAATTTCTGTATAAGTAGAATATGTGTTGTTGCACAGTATGAAAGAAATTATGTTTGTTGCAACTGTATTTTCAAAAAGTGATGAAATGAATATAGATTTTTTGGGGGTTGATTTTTGCTTGGCTTTGAAGGTAATCAGCTTCAGAATGAAGTGATTTATGCATTTTAGGTATCACAAGTTTGCCACTTGATCAATGTATAGGTCTTGGGAAAATGGCTGCAGAGTTTTTTGTTTTTGTTTTGTTTTGTTTGTTTTTGTTTTTTCTTAGTTTTCAGCTTGTTGATTTTGGGAAAATATGAAAAATGTGTTCATGTTGGTATCGTTGCTGTCATCAGAAGTTCAACACCTCTGACTAAGTCGGAAGAAAGACAGAACATTTCAGACATCTAATAGAATTATGAGAGTTCCTATTTCAATGTGTCAGTCAGCACAGATTTAAGCTTGCGACCTTTTAGTGTACCCATTACTGAATTAAAAACATTTGACAATAATGGGTTCAGTGCAGATTGAATGAAAGTCTTTTTTTTCCCAAGCCTTATTTTTGATTTATATACAACTAGAAGGCAGTTCTGTTCATTGAGATTGAAGACATTCTCCCCACAAATTGTACTACAGAGCTTTGTTTGAAAAAAAAAAAAAAAAAAAAAAAAAAAGAAAAAGAAAAAGACACATTGTCAGTTGAGCAGCCTTGCTGAAATTCTTGATTGCCATATACAAAAGCGTTCTGCAGTTTTACAAAATGCTACTGACTCTTTTGGTGACATTTTTCAACTCAGCTTATATGATGGTGTCAAGAGCAACAAAGGTCACCCATGAAACACATCACATATGTAATGCTGTGTTCATTCTGTCTTAGCTTTTAGTCTCTCATATTGCTTTTACTCACACAAGGAAATGTCAAAAATGGCTGAGAATGGATATAACTATGAAATATGCTTCTTAACTGTATATTTACAAATGTGTGAACTTTGGGATGATGTTAGAAAATCATTGTAATGTGATTTTGCTATATCGTACAAATATTTCATTTCAGGTTTGATTTTAAGGGGTTGTGCAAAAACAAAATCAAAATGGTCAAATAAAGCTTCTTTTTGCGAATGGAATTATTTTATTGGATGATCAAGTGAATAAGGTCAAAGAAGTGAGATGGCATTCATTTTCACTGACCCCCGTATATTTCATGAACATGGTCATTTGTGATACTGCCAAGTGCTGAATGGAAGTGCATAAACGTCACAGAGGTCTTCTTCTTTTGAGTTTTTAAGTAAAAAATAGACATTTTTAGAAATTGGTATTCTGACCTAGAATACCACCCACAGAACCACCCACGTGCAAAAAGTCAGCAAGTGTCTGATAATTGAAAAAAACAAAAACAAAACTAAAGCCCTTCCAAAAACCTAATGGTTCTCCAAACTGACATAGACATTTATGTGCATAGTTGACCATTCTTTTCTCAGGTTGTCTTCATTAAGTACAAGTCTTTTTCCACTCCGTATTGTAATAGCATACAAATCTGTGTACAAGGCCGTGGCCCGGAATGAGCGGCCCTCCCCCCCCCCCCCCCCCCCCCCCCCCCCCCAAAAAAAAAAAAAAAAAAAAAAAAAAAAAACAAAAAAAAACAAGAGATAACAAAAACAGAATATTTTAATGGACATAGTGGCAGCCTAGAAAGCAGAAGAAAAACTTGCTAAAGATGATCACAATTTTGTTATCTCATCGCTTGGTTTTCTTGTAGGTCAGTTTGATTTTTTTGCGGGTCAAGTCAAAACTACGCAAGAATTAGCAAGATTTCCCAAGGTGTCAGCTAATTTGTGTGCACAGCAAACTGAGATTGAAAGCGCTATTGCGAGTCGGATTTGTAGTTCATTTTTGTGCTTTTGAAGTGTGGGTAAGTGTCTCTGAAATTTGAATTTGTCTAGAAATCTACAGAATCTGATCACAGAAAACGTGTTTGATGGTTGGAACTGTAACAGTAGAAAAATTCAGAGGGCGTGGCAGCAGATGTAGACATCCAATGTAAAGGAAAGGAAGATAGTAAGTTTAACCATACATAGCTGTGAAATTTCAGAAGCCTTGATCAAAAATGCAGAATAAAGATTGGGAATTAGTGTGTAGAATATGCCATGGGAAATGTTTGTTGTATTGACAAGTGATAAATGCAGTTGAAATGATATTTTATGTGGCATATGTGTCCACTTTCAGACTCGGCCAGGCTACATGGTGCCGTTCTTGTGCCAGCATGTGTTCCTGTTCTGTCTGTCCTGCCTGACCCTGGTCAGCTATTTCACCTACATGCCTCACTTTGACATCAAGTGGTGGATCCAGCAGAATCATCTGGTCAGTGCACTCTGTTCTGGGCTTCTGATTGGGTGGGTGAGAAGTTGGAAAGGAAGGAATTAAATATAAATGTCAGTTATAACATGGCTGTCGGTCCTTATGTATTTGACTTGCGAGCTCCTGATGGTACAGTCTGTTTTCAGCGACATTCTGTTTTGATGGTAGCTCTTTCTAATGAAGAATTAAGTATGTCAGTTATAACATTGCTATCTGTCTTTTATGTCTGATTTGCAAAATTCCGAATTGTACAGTCTTTTTGCAGTGGTCTTCTGTTTTATGTTATTGCTTTTTATTTGCCGTACTATCTCTGATAATCTTTACTGCTATATTTTCTCCGTCAGACGTTCCCCACACTTACTATCTGACCAGTGTATTATTTGAGCATGTGGTAGTAATTTAGGGAATAAGGAAGTGACAGGGCAGAGAGCGTAAAGTGTAATAATATTTGTACTGTTATTTGTGGAGTTTAAGGGAAAAACTAAGGTTCACTTATTATGTAAATTTGAAGGATGTTGTTGAGAATTTTTGAATGGAACAACAAATGATTGTCATGGGTTTTCTTTTGTGTAGGTAGAGGTAGGTAGTAGCCATATGTTCTCCATGTTAAATGTGTCTGCATGGTACTGTGTACGAAAAGCAAGTACAGTTTGTGTGTGTGGCAGATTTGGAGAGTGTTCGTTGATTGAGGACATCCAGTGATGATTACAAAATAGTGGTTAGAGCTGAAAACTTGGTTGTCTTTGAGGTCTTTAGTATGTAGAATTAGCTTCATAAGATAAGGTTTAAGTACAGTTAAGTCTGGAAATGCAAAGCTCATTGTTATGATTTTGTGCTGGGACCCCCTTTCTAACAATGAAAAGCCAGGATTGAACAAATATTGAGGAGGGAGGTTTTGTTGTGGTTGCAAGGGATAATGTTTTTCTAGTTTCTTGAGATTTCTTGAGATTTGGATATTGTATGTGGAACAGTTACTAATGTAGAGATTCTGACGCTGTGCAATGTTAAGCTTTTTGAAGTGCTTTGCTGTTTCCTTTAAAACTATACTTGCTGATATGAGCAGTGAATGTTGGTGTTTCAGTCTAACCTGCCAGGAATGGCCTGCCTGATGACTGTTGATGGTGACTATCTGATGTTCTTCGTTGTGACCATGCTCATCGTGGTTCTCTGTGTCCTGGTAAAGAGCATTTTGCTGATAGCGATACATTTCTTCTTCTTTTTTCCTTTTGCACTTTATGATAAATGTTATTTGAACTAGGAGTGTTAGTAAAGCCATCTTTTGTTTTTGAGATAGGAGAAGATGTATAATATTTGTCTATAGTGGTTTTAGCTCTCTTGACAAATGGGCGCCTGCTAGCGCCCGACTGGAAATCACACAGCCAAAAGGCTGAGCGCCCGCCAGCGCCCGGTAAAACATGTGGCAACATGGGCGCCGCCATGTTTCTCATAGAAAAGGAAGTCTCGCGAGAACGTGACTTACTTCCTCCTGTAGCCATTTACTTCTTGCAAAAAAAACGCGAGTCGATGCGTGCCATGGTTCTTGAGTTATGAATTTTTTAGTTTTGAGGTCGAAATGCTGTTTTTCAACATGGCTAACCTTGGTTTCTGCCGTTCTATAATGAGATTTAGTGATGGAGATACTGTGTGTTTTGTAGGATTTACGGCATAAGACTTAGTGAAAGTGCTGGGTAATGAAGCTTAGAGTGACGAGATTTTCGACTGGGATGAGGTTCCAGGTATGATGAACAACAATTCAGAAGAAAGTTCTGAAGATTTTTTTTTTTTCCCCCGAGTAAATGGCTCATGTGACATTCTTCAAACTTACAATATAGCAACATATATATTCGTAAGAATTTTAAAAATTATTTTCATTTCGTTATTTCCTTTCCTCTCTCTTTTAAATTATTTTTTAATTGGGTAACCATGTTCAAATTACGGAGTTACTTACCTTGCTGATGGTTTTCGGCGTAACTTCGCTCAGATAAGTGCATACTGAAGAGGGTTAGTGTTTCTGTAGTGAGCTGTGGTCTGGATATTTGCTGATAGATGGTAAAGACCCCATAGCATGAAGGGCTGTGCAGATGATGTCAGGCATGACCATTCCCCCTCTTTTTAGAACTGTAGGTGAACTTCTTGCCCCTCCCTTTTTTCAGATTTTTTTATATTCCACTTTTTATTTCAAAGGAAAGAAATAATTGGAAAAATAGGCATAGTACTAACAGTAGAGAAGAGTTGCTGGAAAGATAGGTATTGTACTAATAATAGTGAACAGTTGCTGGAAAGGCACAGTTCTAATAGTAGAGAACAGTTGTTGGAAAGATGGGCATAGTACTAACAGTAGAGAACAGTAGTTGGAAAGATAGGCATAGTACTAATAGTAGAGAACAGTTGTTGGAAAGATAGGCAAAGCAGTTAACAGCTGTTTAAACTTCTGGTGTGGGTCATATTCAGCTTTCAGTCAGTGCAGATGTCAGACCATGAGAAGTCTGAAGAATTTATGTCTAGATTTCAGATTTTGATCTCATCGATTCCAGTGCTTGATGGCTAACTAATCACTTTGCTGACAGGTAAGTATACATATACTGTGTGCAGGCCTATTTGATTGGCATGATCTGGGCTTGCTACAAGTATGTTCAGCATATGGCTGTGGCTCGCACCCTGACAAGGGAATATCGGGTGGATCCCGATACTGAGGTTAGTGTGACTGTTGAAAACAGCAGCTTATACTTTTTTAAAGCTTCAGAAAGGATTTAATTAGAATTTTTATTTACAGGTTTGTGACAGGATGTAATAGTATGATTATGGGTTTAAAAATAAAATAGGCTGGCCATGCAAAGTATGTCTGGTTCCTCCAACCGCTTTTTGAACATTTTATTTGTTGGTGATAGAAGTTATTGATTAGTTGATGTGAAATGCAACTTACACCAAAATGGATAAAATTTAAACTTTTTTTTGGGTCTTTTGATACAGAGCTTGGATCGCTAAGAAAGAAAAGAGGGGGGGTGGGGGTGGGTCTACGGGCATGCTTCCCCAGAAAATTTTGAAAATCAAGACTAAACTCTGTAATCTGAAGCATTCTGGAGGCAAATTCAAAGGAATCTAGCACACTAAAATTCATAATGAATATCAATCTCAAACCATACACTCAAAAAGGCTTATTGTACAAGTTAACACAAGGAAAGCAAAGCTAAACATGGGCAGAAACTCATACTGCCTACAGCACAAACACACACTTTCTCTCTTTTTCCTGAACCCATCATTTCAGTTTTTACTCAAGGCAAGAATTCAGTCAAGCCCAAAACATACACTGAAAAGGTTCATTGAACAAACAAAATAAGCAAACATAGGCAGAAACCTATGCTGCCTGGATCACAAACATATACCTTCTCTCTTTTTTTTAAACTACATTATTTGACAAAAGATTTATGAAAAAAAATTCATTCAAGCACAAAGAAACATACTCTGAAAAGGATAAGGATAATAAAATTTGTGTATAACACAAGGTAAACTGAGTGAAACATGAGCAGAAGTTCATACTGCCTGGAACACGAACATAACTCTCTCTTTTTTTTTTTTGACTTCATCACCTGACTCAAGACATCTTGAAAAGAATACAATCAAGCCCAAAACACACATTGAAAAAAACAAAAGACGGTGTGAACTAAACAGACGCCTCTCACAGTTTCTGATGCTTGGCAGTTTTCATGTGGTCTTCTAAGGCGATTTGGCCTATCAGGTTGTAGACGACGTTGCAGAGGCATAATTCATAGAAGGCAGTTCCTACCAGGTTGACTTTTCAGATAATTATGCTCAGCTAACAGTTCCTCTTCAACTTTCGTCCCCATCCATGTCCATTTCCAACTATTCTTTGCCTTTGAATCATCGAAAATGTCACCACACTTGACTATTTGCCTGTCCCCCATCTTGAAGAAAAGACCGGATGTAGGTCAATCCACAGTGCATTGCGCGCATTAAGCCTTGACTGAGCTTTCCTTCGGTGAGTGAGTTTGCAGATGTCTTCTGCTACACTGGGTTGTTGTCAAAAATATTGTCGATTTCTTTTTTATGCAGAAAATTTCATTAAACGGCTGTCAGTCAGCTCTGTCAGGCCGAAGTTTTGTGGCAAATGCAGTCATAAGATAGTCACGTGACCCACCCTACTTCCGATTACGGAAGATGCCGAAGATTGTGTACCGTCCGTCATTCAACTTCGGCCTGTCGCCCAAGCAAGATAAGTCTTGTGCTCTGTCTCGCCTATACTTTGCCTTTGTGTAAAGATTGTTGTGTTTGCACTCTGTACTCATTTATCTGTGGCTTCCGCTTATATCTTGACGTGTGAGGTTATCGGATGGGCTAGCATTCTAACCTTATTTACTGAAATTTTCTCGCGATCGTGGTGCTCCCGGTTCTTGTCTTTGCGTAACCGGTTCGAGGTTGATCGGCATTTTCCATCGCCACGTCCATCGCGTTTTCTCTGCCTCCATTTGTCCATCGGCCTTGCATTCTCACTCGCCTTTACGGCCTTTTCGCCCCTAAATTCCGATTTCTATCTCGCCGTTACTTGTACCACGATTCCACTATCTCATCTGCGACGATCGCGGGTCGGTTTCGTCGCCATCTTGTTTTGCGCCGGTCTTCATTCCTTGTCGCACCAGCTTTCTAGCCCACGCTATTACACGTGGTTTGTCGTTCGGAATTTGCTTCCTACACTTGTTTACACCCCTCCCATTCATTTGCCGCATTTTCGATCGGCTTCGTGTGCGTGGCGATCGCATCGCCCTTCGGCATTGCTGTTACACGTGGCGTTACTCAGCACTTTTGGTTCACGCCACGGCCGTTGCTCACGCACGGTTTCGTTCATCGCTACTGCGTTTTCTGTCACTGTGCGAGCTTGTTTTACTTTTATATTTCCATTGTGTTATATTGCTATGGTGTGCGCACGGTCGATCGACCTGTATACCCTCCTCGATCGACCGTCGTGTTACGATCGTGTGCTCCGGTTTTGCTCGGCGCCATTGCCCAAAATGGTGAAGGACTCGGTGGGAGCGAGCAGCTCTGACGTTCAGAGTTCGCTCGCTTTCCCGGAGGACCAACGAGTTGGTTCCAACTCCGAGCAGACCGTTCTTCCCGCGGGAGAACGGACGGCCGCGGTAGTTGGAGACGACCTTCCCGCGAAGGGGACGCGGGACTCTCCCTCCTCTACCCGACCGCCGGACGACGCACGAACGTTGCGTTCGAAAGCTACTAGGCAATTGGCTGCTATTTCCAAATGCTTATCGTTCACCCTGCCCAGAAAAATCAAAGGGCAAGGCCCCACTTAGGGACCCACTCAAGTCTAAGCATCCAAGCGGGATTCCGCTTCTCCTCCAGCCACCCTGCCTTCTAGCTTTCCTGCGCATAGTCAGACATCCGTTTACTATGCCCAGTCACGCGACCCTCGGCCCCCGGGGACCTTTGCCGGGGCGCGGACAGGCACGGGTGACGGTTTTGGACTGGAACCTCCACCCGTCACTCATTTATGAGACGCGCGGGTCCACGTCTCCCCCCCCCATCTGGACTCGCCGTCTCACGACGACGCTTCCCCACCGTGCACAGGTGCAGCCAACACCCCCTGCACGAGGAGCGTCCCGTTATTCCGGACGCAGTTTTATGGCCACGTCTTGGCAAGACCATGCACATGACCATAACTCTGGGCGTATGGGAACACCGAGTGCCTCCACCGGTTGTGAACATACACAAGGACGGCCGATCTACCCCCCTCGCCCGTCGCAGGTTCCCCTAGGGGTTCAGGACTGGGGGTCCGACCTACTCGGCCCCCCTTTTGGGCAACGTCCTCGGTCCCGTTCCTCCGGGGGGAGGATCTACCAGCGGGACCACGGGTAACCGGCCCTATTCCCCTGGGTCCCAGCGCACGGGGGGGGGGGGGGGGGGGGGACGACATACCATGGTCGAACACTACCCCCCTCTGCTGCTCAAGGTTACCCCGTCCCCGGGGAGTCCCTGCACAGTACCCTGGGCCGCCACAGCCCGCTTATCTCCCCGGGGACCAGTGGCTCTATGCCCCCGAGAGAGACCAGTGACTTTACACCCACTCACAACCGGAACAGCTATATGGTCGCTTTGTGGCACCCAATCTCACAGACCTGGGTCGACCTTGGTCTCCCACCTCGGGCGCTGTCCGATCGGCAGTCCGGGCTCTCCCACCCTAGCCCGTCTGCTGAGCACAGAGCCACGAGGGGGCCCCCCCCCCCCCCCCCCCCCCCCCCCCCCCCCCCCCCCTGCCACCACCCAACGAGGGCGGGACCCTCACGCACCCCCGCGCAGATGCCCCTGAGGAGGACCTACCTTCCCAGGAATTCGACTCCCCACACCCGGAGGACGACGACGATGAGGACCTCTTCTCATCCCTTTACGATATCCGCACCATTGACCGGTTTCGACCGGACTTGGAGTCGAGGGAAGCCCCTCCCTCTGCCGATATCTTGGCCAAACTCAGGCTCGTCGCTCCTCAGTCCCTCTCTTCAGCGCTGTGGGAGAGTCCGGCAATCCGCGCCAGGGGTGCAGACGCCGTCCCCCCGCCGGGTCAAAGACCTCCCCCGGCACCCAATGCGACCCCCTTCGGCTCCCTCCTCGGGACCCGCAGGAAGCACCCAGTGACCTCCCTCCTTGCAGACAATCCGGCGACCAGGGAGTGGGCCATCTCCCAGTCTGATTGTCGCCTGATGCCAACCGGGCCCCCCTACTTCGGGCACCATCTCCTTTAAAGCATTAAAGGACTGCGACCGGGTAGCCCGGATGGGCATCTTACACACCATTGCAGGGCATGCCTACCTTACCATGCTCTTGCAGAGGGCGGGAGGTACTGGCCTGGGGATGACGGCGCCGTCCCAGTGCCTTCGGACAATACCTCCGAACCACACCATGAGGACGAATCTCGCTTATTCAGCGATCCCTTTATGCGACACCTAGTCAACAGGATATCGCATCACTGGTCGGCTGCGGGCGGACAGCGCAGCAACAAGCCACTTCTATTACTTGCTAGTGGCAAGAAACACGGTGCTTACACGCTCTTCACTCCCCGGCACTCAAGGCTTCCCTTCGGTGTGTCCCGGGCCAGGATCACTCGCACTTTGGCGAGTACTCCACCTCGGATATGTCCCTTGCGGTCGCGGTCGAGGAACGCAAGCAGGCGGCGTCCTTTGCCCCCGGCCTCAGCCACGCCCTTCCAGGCCCCCCTATTGGTCTTACCCCAGGTCCATCGGGCCAACACCGTATCCCCGACAAGCCCCATCTCCAAACGCGGGCCGGCTAAGCGCCCTCTAGATTTGCAGAGGTCAAAATCGAAACCTCACCAGCAACTCCATTTTCGGTTCGGCCAACAGGCACGCCCTCTCCAGTGACTAGGGGACACACCCGCGGTGGGCACGGAACAGGGACAACCCGCCCACCAGGCCAACCCGGGTTTTACTCCCACCTGTTCGTGATCCCCAAACCCTCGGGGAGATGGAGGCCCATCCTCCGACCTCTCTTCCCGCCCTCCCAGATCAGGGACTCCATCCACCACCTAGATTGGGCCACCTCCATAGATCTGAAGGATGCGTACTTCCAGATCCTCCTTTACCCGGCTCACAGACGTTATCTCCGGTTTCGTCTGGCAGGGTCGGGTGTTCCGGTCAAAAAGCTCCCCTTTGGTCTCCCTGGCACCCTTCCTCTTCACGAAGGTTGTCAAGGAGATGGCCGCCCTAGCCAGACAGGAGGACATGCGCCTCCTGGTGTACCTCGACGACTGGCTTGTCCTGGCCTCCTCCCGGGCTCAGTGCTGAGCCCACACCACGCGCCTCCTCAGGCTCGGTTCCACCCTGGGTTTTGTAACCAACCCCCTCAGATGCGAACTCATTCCCAGTCAGAGGTTCTCTTTCCTGGGCATGAGTTTCGACACGATTGCCATGAAGGTCGCCCCGACCCCAGAGAGGTCCGCTGGGATAGTGGACCTCATCTTTCGCCTCTACGGATGATGGAAGTCCCTTTCAGCCCTCATCCGCTAGGTCGGGTCCCCAAACCCAGCTGCAGAGAGGGAGTTCGTCGTCGTCGGTCCCAGACCTCGGACCGCTGGGACCTGACCATTCCCCTCGGCCACTGGTTCTCTGGCGCCACGGACGAATGGCTCAATCCGTCCACTTTGACCACCGGCGTTCCAATCTCTCTCCCAACTCAGTCCCTCAATCTGTACACGGACGCCTCCAACTCGGGCTGGGGGGCCCACTTGGGGGACAGTCATGCCTCGGGGGTGTGGGACGCACAGATGGCATGCCTCCACATCAAGATATTAGAATTGGAAGCGGTCAGGCTGGCCTTCCTCCACTTCCAACACCTCATCTCGCCCAACTGGTTCTCCTCCTCACGGACAACACATTGGTAGCCCATTACATCAAACAGGGGGGGGGGGGGGGGGGGGGGCTCACTCCATCGGCCTCTCCTACGGACAGAGGCCCTCCTTCGCTGGTGCCACGCACGGGGAACCACCCTCCGTGCGAGACATATAGCGGGGACACGCAACATCCTGGCAGACTCTCTCAGCCGCTCAGGGACCCTTCTGCACACAGAGTGGACCCTGAACAAGCTGACGCTAACCACACTATGGGAGCACTGGTTCAAGCCCATGGTCGACCTCTTGGCGACCCGCTTCAACCATCGCCTTCCCATGTATGTCTCTCCCGTCCTGGATCTCCGAGCGTACGCAGTCGATGCGCTCTCCCTCCCCTGGGACGGGACTCATCGCATACACCTTTCCCCCTTCCCAATACTTCTCAAAGTGATCAGGAAGGCCAGGCTGGAGAGACCCAAACTCATCCTTATAACCCCGTGGTGGCCGGCCCAGTTGTGGTTCCCAGACCTCAGGTCCCTAACTCACGTTCCCCTCTCCAGCTAGCCCCCGGTGGGACTTGCTCAGACAACCTCGCTCGGGCCTCCCTCACTCCAACCCCCAGATGCTTTGCCTACACGCTTGGCTGATATGCCAACCAAATTGCGACCACCGTCCCCGCCACCCCCGCGGACAGACCCTGGTCTGTCCTAGATACCCTGACAGAAGCGGGGGCATCGCAGTGATTACGGGACTTGGCCTTGGCCTCGCATAGGACCAGCACCGAGTCCCCCTCTACATTACCAATGGGAGAGATGGGTCACGTGGTGCACGGCTAACTCGGTCCCCTACCTCCTCCCCTCCATCATCCAGATAGGCAATTTCCTATCCCATCTTTCGTCCTCTCGAAAGCCCTCGGCTAGTTCCATTCAGGGCTACAGATCGGCCATATGCACCACCATCCGACAGCTGGGCGGCCCATCATTCGACAATGACTTTCTCCTTAGAGAACTATCTCGGGGGGTGGCCCTACGGCAAGTTCAGTCCCCTAGGCGCGCTCCCATGTGGGACCGCTTTCTGGTTCTTGAATCCCTCTCAGAAAACCCCCTTTCGAGCCCCTCCGCGCTTTTCCCTTTGACATTCTCTCCTTCAAGACCACCTTCCTTCTCTCCCTGGCCTCAGCCAGGAGAAGAAGTGGGATTCATGCCCTCAGTGGTGACCCTCGGGACATCGCCTTTCACAGAGACGGCTCGGTCTCGCTTAAGTTCCTGCCGGTTCTTAGCGAAGAACCAGGAACCAGGCACGTCCTCTCCTTCCCTGCTTATCCGCTCCCTAGCGGATATCTTGGGCAGCGAAGGCGGCGGGGACATGGACCTGTGTCCCTCTAAGTGCCTCAGATACTACTTGGAGCGTCCCCGCCCCAGGCGTTCCTCTCAGAGAAGCCTCCTTATTTCCATCTACCCCAACAGCAAGAAAGACATCTCGGCGGGCTCGATTTCTAGGTGGCTATCCAATACTATCAAATCTGCCTATGCCCAGGCCCACAAAGACCCCAGCCTTTCCCCTCGAGCCCACGAGGTCAGAGCGCTGGCCACGTCCACAGCGTTCCAGCACTCTGTCCCCGTGCGCCATCTCCTGGAGGCAGCCTACTGGCGTTCGGAGAGCCCTTTCATAAACTTTTATCTAAGGGACATCCGCATGACCAGGGCTGATGGTTCTGAAGGGGTTTCATTTGTGGCGGCCAATGCAGCCATAACAGTTAACCCAGGAACCATTAGGGCGCTCGGCCCTCCTCCTATTCCTTTAAATTCTGCTATGGTCTGACATGGTATAGTATACGACGCCAAAATGGGGAGTTTGTATTATACTCCCTGTTTGGCTAAGTATACTTACCATGTCAGACTCTAATGCCCGCCCTACCTTCCCCGCGCTAGCGCCAAGGTTCCCTGGGGTTGCCTTGCGCGCAGGCCTCGTTGAATGACGGACGGTACACAATCTTCGGCATCTTCCGTAATCGGAAGTAGGGTGGGCGTCACGTGACTATCTTATGACTGCATTTGCCACAAAACTTCGGCCTGACAGAGCTGACTGACAGCCGTTTAATGCTATGGTCTGACATGGTTTGTTGTTGAATCTGCTGTGGAAAATGTCAGTGATGAAAACTTCATGTATGGTCGCACTCATAGCCAGTCAGTGTTAGTATGACTGTTGTACTTGCAGATGCTGCTGCCCCCAGGTATGAAGACGCCATCAAGCCAGAGAACAGTGTGCAGGCCCCACCTCCTCCTTACACCCAGTAAACCTGGGTGGATGTCACTGCGGCACTGGCACATTTTCGTAATAATCAAGAATTTTGTTAATTTTGATTCAGAGCTGAACACCTGCCTACTTAGGCTTCAGAAATGCAGAGGTCCTCCTGAAACTGGTGATTGACTGGACACAATAAAAAAAAAAACTTGTCAGTTACTACTAAATCGTAATGAATATATATATATTTTACACAAATGGTTGAAAAGAAAAATTCAGTCAGATATTTCATTTTTATATTTTATGTTTTCTGCTTATTAATTGTAAAAATAGGAAATTTTGTAGCTTTTAGCACAGTTTTAATTAATGTTAAAAAAAAAAAAGCAATTCTGTTCAAAATTCCTAGCTCCTCACACTTTGCTTGTGTGCTTCAGTTAAACTTAAAAAAAAATGCTTTCAAAGAAAAAGGTAAAGAAGAAAATCTTGTTATGCATTCAGCTCAAATTATGCTGCTGCTGTTTGGCATTGAAATCTGCAATTGCCGCCTTTTCTGTCATCCAGTGAACAAGCTGATGAAGGAAAGGGAAGAGCAAATCCGATGGGGGAAAAATATCAAGGGTGGGAACGATTTAAATAATTTTGCTGTACAGAAGTCGACTAATATGGTCATATGCATGGAGACAGTGGAGAGAGGTGCATCAGTCTGAACAGTTGGTTATTGATGGGTTAAAGAGAGACTCATTGTCTTCAGTTACTGTACATTTTGGCGACAAATAAAGCATGTTGATATTTGTGTACATAACTTGCAAAACATTGCACCTGATGAAATCTGTGGATTACTCACAATGACGCAATATTTACACAGTTTGTATTCTAGTATGAAGTTAAGTTGCGTTCATTTGTTGTCTTTTTGTATTTGGTATAGCCTTCCTCAGTGTGAGATTTCAGAACTGATTTTAAAGTTAGGCAGAAAACTGTTTAGATTTAATGGACCTAAATTTTAGTAAGGGCAACTAAGCAAACAGTAGAACATGTTTCAGAATAAGTGCATTGTAGTTACAGAGTCTCTCAAGCTATACCTAAACATGACATTCTTCATCATTCTCTATTGACAGCATCAGTCACTAGTTTGGTTTCCTTGATTTTGGTCTAATTTTGTAGTAATATAATTCCCACAAAGTGACTGGACTAAGGAAAACGAAATATGAAAGGACCCCAGTAGTGGAGGAGAACTGAGCCTGATGTGATGTACTTAAAGGTTACGCTATAACAGGGTCTGAACTGAGAGAGAAAGTAGATGGCGAGGAGTACAAAGTGTACTAAAATAAAAAAAAAAAAAGAGCCAGGATGGATACTTGTAAAGATCATCTAGCGTTTGGAAAAACTAGTCTATGAAAACATGAAGTAATGTATAAAATTTGTGTGATACGCCCTTTCCTTTTAGTGCAGTTTCAGAAGAATCGTTTGTCTTTCATTTGATTTTTTTTTTTTTTTTAATTAATTTTTTTTTTAAAGAGAGCGGGTCAGGAGAAGGGGAGTATAACATCACAATGAGTGTACAGATTCCTTGTAAACAAAAAAGACTAAAAAGAGAAGGAAATTATGAGTACATTGTTATTCATGTATTTCAATTTGGATTTTTTTTTTTGTTTTGTTTTTATTCTGAACCGTAAGGCTGGCAGTTTCCACTGTCACACGTGTTGAAAATCAAGCCTCAGTCTACAGCATGAAAAATGTTATAGTAGATAAAATAGAATTAGAAAATACTGCACTGTAGGGTGCATGTAAAAGAACCTATGGCAACATGGGAATTACTGGTGGACAAATATGAAAAAAAAAAAAAAGAAAAGGAAGTCTGCTTTGAGGAGTTAGAAGTGGGTGGGCTGGCTGTTCACTTAGCAAGGAGAGCATTTTAGTTTTCACACAAAGATAGCGTTTGTGATAAGAAAATTATACAGTGCTCCATTGGCATTGAAACAGAACCTCAACTGAAATGATGCAGCTCTGGAAAAATGACAGATCTACAGTGAAGCAAAAGAAATAGACTGAGAAAAACGTTTCGTGGAAATGTTTCCATTTACCAGTACCTTGTCAAATAATGGAATCCACACAGGTGTAAGGGGTATCTCAAAGTGGCATGGATGATTCAGTGTATAAATAATTACAATGTGCAGTCATAGATTTTTGTTGTTGGGTTTTTTGTTTGTTTGTGTTTTTTTTTGGTCATACTTCATTTGTATGTAGTCCGATTGTAGGTGGGGGAGCTCCCTTTTCCTTCCATTCTGTCTTGTCCAGTCATGATTGTATTATGATAGGACTACCAGTTAAAGGAACATACCTCTTTACACTCAAGATATGCACGTATTTTGATTGAATAGTTTTCTTTTTTTTAAACTTGATTTTGGAAAATCGTAAGTGTGGATACTTGTATGGGTGAAAATAAATTCATTCTCACACTCAACCTGTTGATGAGAATTGAACAAGTTAGGTGTCGGGGGGTGCCACTCGAAGTACAGAGGCAGTCATCCAATCAGAATGGTAGTTACGTAGTGTCAGTCATAAGTGGTGCCTTGGGTTGCTGCAACTGTGCTATTGTCTTTGCTAGTCTTAAGATCTGCTATGTGAAGGCATTACAATTTTGTGAATTGTTTGGAAATTTTTTTTTAATCATCCAGACTGGCCAGCCATTTAGTAAATGTGAAACTGAAGGCTAGACTCCAAGGAGAATTTTGTTTCCTGTCAATTAAGTCAGTTGACTTGATGTAAGAGAGGAATGAAAACCGGACAGGATTGCTCCTGGAAAGTAGAAGGTTTACAGTGGTACAGTCAACCATATAGGGTATTTTCAGAACTGTAGGGCCACGAGCCAGGTGAGGGATGAAGGTTTGTTCTTGCACTTGTTTAATGCCTCATTTGATTGTAGTAGGCCTTTTGAATCTAACTGGAGTCTGCCAGCATGAATGGAAGGAGTCAAGGGATAATCATTCGAAAAGTGGGAGAATTTTGTTTGCTTTTTTTTTTTTTGTTGTCTGGCACATGCCATGCCTTGCCTGCAATATGCCAGCCCCTCATCGCCTATCTGATTCCTTTTTATTTCCTTTCAGTTCGAGCTACTGGTTTGGTCCTCTGTAGATTTCAAAGCCATGCTTGTCACTGTGATAGTCCATCTGCTGAACGTACAAAACTTTTCTTCCCTCTGCAGCCCTTTGCTGCTGCTGTTGCCTTTCCTCATTCTCCATTCAGCTTCTCTTTCGTTTCTTTGTGCTGCTGTTGGCAGGTAAAAAGACATGTCAGGCTCTACTGGCTTCTTGATGGGCTAACATGTATATATGCCAGTATGTTAGAACTTTGAAAATGTATGGTGGGTATCTTCTGCTTTTGCACTGCTAAAAGTCATAAGTGATCACCTTTTCCCAGTTGTAGTGTTAGTTTGTGGATTCCCTGGGAAATAATCTCAACAAGTAGGGTTTTGCTATTTTCATGAGAAATCATGCACTGGAGGGGGGCTATGGTTTAAGACATCTTATTTGCAACTGCCATTCTGTTATGTTTACACACCTACACATACTGTCAATGCACACAATTACACATGCGCGCGTGCACACACACACACACAGACACACACACACATGCTACTATGCACACATACTCTCCATGTATTGCTGTCTCAGTTTTACATTCATGTAATTCATCCCCTACTTCCCACCCAACCCTTTAGCCCCTACCCCCCTCCCTCCCTGCCTTTTCATCTCTTCCTTCCCCCCCCCCTTTTTTTTTATATTGTGTGGTGGTCATATTATATTTCTGACTTCTGTAGAAGGTAAACCAAATCCCAGCTGTACATACTGGTTCTGATAAACAACATAGTAAGTAGAGTTGTTGGAGATGATTATCCAGTATTCACTGCACACACTATTGTTCTTTTCGTCTGCTTTGATGTAGGTGGGTGTGTGTTTTGTGATTTGAATGGTTTAGAAACTGGTAAACATTTGATTCACTTGCTGAACATTTAGTCACTTGCTGCTTGTCCAGCTGTTTGGTATAGTTGTTGGTGGGAAAAAAAACCAGCATGTTCATTATTGTGATAATTATGATGACCTGTCATGAGTACTACAGTGCACTGTTGAGGAAGGAAAATGCCAGATGATGAATGACATCTACTAGCCTTTAACGCTGGTTTTAGTGTTCATTTATCACAGCAGTTCTCCATCCCCACCTTCCTCCCCATTTTTTTTGTCTTTGTTTTTCGGATCTATGGTTTTTGTGTTGTCTTTCAATGTGGTGTATTGGTTCATTGCAGAGGTTTAATAAACTGTGGTATTGTGGAATAGGTGTGTGTATGTGTCCTTGTTTGGGAAGCTGGAGGCACCTCAGCTTTTGAAAATAATCAACTTGGTTTATTGTGTATCAGAAAATGTTGACTAGCGTGTACATAAATCATCTCACACAAAATGGCCTTTAAGTCTCCCTGACTCAGCATAACAAAGGATTGAAACCACAGCTTGCCTTGTCTCGATGAATAACATAAGATTGGGCACAAGTTGGAGCAAATCGACTTTAGCAAGCAAAGCTGATGCCCCCAAATACAATTCAGAAATATTCATGAAATGAAAAAGTATTCCATTTCATTTTTTAAAATTTTTTTTAGCAGTCCCCATTTTCTATGCCATTTAAGTGGCACTACCCTACGCCACTCATTTCGGCAGCCCTTCCACAGCCATACCCTGGCTTGTCCTGCTGCATCCTGGGCACCAGTGACCTACAGGGAACCATCAGTTTTGGCGTCATATACTGTACCATGTCAGACCATAGCATTCAACGGCAGTTAGTCAGCTCTGCCAGGCCGAATTTTTTTGTGGCAAATGCAGTCATAAGACAGTCATGTGACGCCCACCACACTTCTTGCCCCCGGAAGAAGCCGGTGTGAGCTTCCTCTACCTCATTCATATTCGGCCTGTCGCCCAAGCAAGATAAGTCTTGTGCTCTGTCTCACCTATACTTTCTGCCTTTGTGTAAAGATTGCTTGTGTTTTGCTTCTTTACTTGTTCAGTTGTGGCTTGCGCTAAACCCCTTAGTACCCTTGCCGTGTGAGGCTCTTGGTGGGCTAGCATCTTAATAAATTTCACGCTCGTTGTTTCCTGCGACTTTGTTCGATCGTCATTGCTCACGTGATTTGTTTCCAGTGCAAGTCGTTGTGCTCGCGTGATTTGTTTCCAGTGCAAGTTGTTTTCAGTGCAAGTTCCATTGACACTGCCTTGGTTATTCCTTACCCTTCGGTAATTCATAACTGCTTTCGGCTCATCATTTTATTTCTCCACGCGCCATTTATTTTTTCTTTGATGATCGAACACTTGACGGTCCACGGCCGCCATTTCTCCCCTCGCCGGTCATGTTCCCCACCATATTGCCTGATCAAAAGGGTTAAAGTACGAGTTTCATCGTACTCCCATGGGTTTAGCTTACATTTTTTATCAAACTAGTACACACGGGGATCCTTGGTGTAAGAACATTATCCTACTAGTACAGGCTGAGTGGGATTGCGATCGAGTGTCTTGTGCATGTTGATCGTGATTGCAATCTCGCGGCATTACTCAGCACTTTTGGAGACTGATGTTCGGTATCAGTGCTGTGTACGGGGATTGGGTTTTTCATACGATTTCTCATTTCCCTCTCACAACACATGAGCGATTTTGTTCTTACTCGTCTATCCCAGTGTTGTTTATTCTGTATCATTCCACACAGCCGATTGAGCTTGATTTACTTTTCTTGATCAACCTCGATCATTTACTTCGTCTCGATCAACCGTCTTGTCTCTCTTTTGTGGTTGTGTGTTCCGGTTTTTTGCTGCCACCATAGCCCAACATGGTGAAGGACACCGACGGGTCAAACCACTTCACCTTCCAGGAGTCTTTCGCATTCCTGTAGAACCCGCGGGTTGATTCCCGATCCAGAGCAAACCGTTCTTACCACGGAAGAACGGACGGCTGAGGTAGATGGAGATGACCTGTCTCGGAGGGGACGCGTGACCATTCCTCCTACCCGACCAACAGACACACAATCGCTGCGTCCGAAAGCTACAAGGCAAGTGGCCGCCATTAATAAATGCTTTTCATTCGACCTGCCCAGGAAATCAAAAGGCAAGGCTCCCCTGAAAGGGTTGAGCCAAATCAGAGATCCTTGTAGAGATTCTCCTTCTCCATCGGCCAACTTTCTGACACACAGCGAGACTTCTCTCTATCATGCTGCGTCACGCGACCCTCCGGCCCCCAGGGAACTTTGCCGAGTCGTGGACCAGCACGGGTGACGGATCTGGCTGAAATCACCACCCGTCACTCGCCTTGATGTCACGAGCCCCCCCCCCCCCCCCCCACCCCCCCCCCCGACCTTGACAGGCGGACTCATGACGCTTTCCCCCCACCATGCACAGGTGCAGCCAACACCTGGGCACGAGGAGCGTCTGGTCTCTGGAAGCAGTCTTCTTATGGTCACACTGTGGCAACAGCACGGGGGTGTCTATAATTCTGGGCGTACGGTCACACCAGGGTCTGACCCGAGTCATGCCCATACACTAGGGCGGTCGACCAACCCCGATCGACCATTGCAGATTCCCCTTAGGGGTACAGGATGTTGGGGAGCCGACCTATTCAGCTCCCCACTTGGGCAACATCCGCGGTCCCGTTCCTCGTGGGGGAGGATCAACCAGCGGGACCACGGTGCCGCGGCCAAGCCAACCGGCTCATAGGCGGGTAGGGGGCTCGGCTACCATGTCCTCCTCTGCACTCCACCAACACTACGGCCTTCCCAGGCCCACACCAAGGACATGTACGTTACAGGGCATGCTCCTGGGCGGGTAGGACAGGCCACGGCTTCTCCTTACTAACCCCCTGGTGTTTCAGGTTACCCAGGTCCCGGGGAGATTCTGCCCCTACTCCAGGGCCACCACAGTCTGTCTACCTCCCCAAGGACCGGTGGCTCTATGCCCCGGAGAGAGACCAGTGGATTAACTCCCACACCCAACATGAACAGCTCCACCATCGAATGTGGCACCCAGCCTCATCCACCTGGGTCGACCTCGGTCTCCCACCTCGGGCGCTGTCCGATCGGCAGGATGGGCTCCCCCACCCTAGCCTGACCGCCGATCATAGAGCCTCCAGGGACCCGCCCTCGCAGTCCCCTCGCCCTAGCAGTCCCCCCCCCCGCCCTCGCAGTCCCCCACTACCCCTAGCTAGGCGGGACCCTCATGCACCCACGAAGCTGCCTCCTGAGGAAGGTTCCTCACAACCTCCCCAGGAACACGATCTCGCAGAGGCTGAGGAGGAAGAGGAACCCTGCTCCTCCTTGTATGATGTGCGCAACCTGGAACAGTGGTGCCCAGACCTGGTTGTGAGGGAAGCCACACCCTCTGACGATGTCTTGTCTTTGGCGGAATTTGCCGCCCCCCCCCCCCCCCCCCCCCCCCCCAAGCGATCTAAACCCAGGATCATCGCCCCTCAGTCTCTCACACCCCTCTGGGAAGGTCCGGCAGTTTCGTGCCAGAGGTGCGCAAGCTGTCCCTCCGCCAGGACAAGAGGCCATCCCAGCCCCTAATGCGGCCCCCTTTGGCACTCTCCTCGGGGAGCGCATGCCTCCTCGTTCTCCGAAATCCTCTAATCAGGCAGGGAATTTGGCCTTTCCCAGCTGATTCCCACCTTCCCCCCCCCCCCCCCCCCCCCCCCCCCCACACACACACACACACACACACACTTCGGGCACCATCTCCTTTAAGAACTTAAAGGACTGGGACCGAATTTCCAGAATGGGGGTCCTACACACCACTGCTGGGCACGCCTATCTAGGCATGCTCCTGCAGCGGGCGGAGGAACTCTGGCCGGAGGAGGAAGGTGCTGTCCCGGTGTCCTCTGACTCAGGCTCCGTCCCTCTGACTCAGGCTCTGAACGCCCAAGGAGATGACTCCCGCTTGTTCAGCGATCCTTTTATATGCTAGTCCTGGTCAACCGGATCTCGCATCACTTTTCAGCTGCGGCGGACAGTGCAGCCAGGAGCCACTTTAACTGCCTGTTGGTAGCGAGAGATGCTGTGCTGGCACGGTCCGATCTCTCCCCGGCGCTTAAGGCATCCTTGAGGTGCATCCCGGGCCAGGACCAGTCGCTCTTTGGCGACTATTCGACTACTGTAATAGCACAATCAGTCGAAGAACGCAAGCAGGCAGCGTCTTTTGCGGCCAGGCCACCACCACGCCCTGCTAGGCCCCCATTGCGTTCCTCCCCCCGCCTTCTCCAGGCCCAGACCCTACCCCAGGCAGTCACCTTTCTCACACCTCAAGGCCCACCAAGCGCCCTAATATTCCCCCTAGGCCTAAACCCAAACCTCCCCAGCAGAATTTTCGGTTCGGCCAGCAGACACGGTCCTGGAGGTGACTGGGGGAGTCAGCTGAGGGGGACCTGGATCTGGGAGAACCTTTTCAGCTAAAGCCCCCCCCCCCCACCAGCCCGGACCCTCGCCCCCCCCCCCCTCCCCCCTGGCGGGCTGCCTCTCCCAACATGCCCACCAGTGGAGATGTATGGGCCTCAGTCCCTGGATAGTGGCGGTTTTACAGGAAGGGTTTCACCTACCTTGGGCCCATGAAAACCCCCCCCCCCCCCCCCAAATACATTCTCCCCCTCCCTCCCCCAGGGTACCGTCCTCCCTGGGCCAAGCAGAGGCTCTCCGCTTGGAGGTCCAGGAACTCCTCCCAAAAAGGGGCCATCACGGAGATTTCCCATCCCAACCCCGGATTTTACTCCAACCTCTTTGTGATCCCAAAACCCTGTGGAGGATGGAGGCCCATCCTCGACCTCTCTCCCCTCAACAAGTTCCTCAGACCCCCCAAATTCAAGATGGACACTCTGACCCAGATCAGAGACTCCATCCTCACTTAGATTGGGCTACCTCCATAGATCTGAAGGACACGTACTTTCAGATCCTCATTCACCCAGCCCACAGACGATTCCTCCTCCGTTTTGTCTGGCAGAGTCGGGTGTTCCAGTTCAAGGCCCTCTCCTTTGGCCTCTCCCTAGCACCCTTCCTCTTCACGAAGGTTGTCAAGGAGATGGCCACCCTGGTCAGACAGGACATTCGCCTCCAGGTCTACCAAGCCCATACCAACCACCTCCTCGGCGTCTATTCCACGCTGGGGTTCATCACCAACCTCTCAACAACTGCGAACTCACTCCCAGCCGGAGGTTCTTCCTGGGTATGAGTTTTCGACTTTCAGATCCTCATTCACCCAGCCCACAGACGATTCCTCCGTTTCGTCTGGCAGAGTCGGGTGTTCCAGTTCAAGGCCCTCTCCTTTGGCCTCTCCTTAGCACCCTTCCTCTTTACGAAGGTTGTCAAGGAGATGGCCTCCCTGGTCAGACAGGACATTCGCCTCCAGGTCTACCAAGCCCATACCAACCACCTCCTCGGCGTCTATTCCACGCTGGGGTTCATCACCAACCTCAACAACTGCGAACTCACTCCCCAGCCGGAGGTTCTTCCTGGGTATGAGTTTCGACACCATCTCCATGCAGGTCTCCCCTACCCCAGAGAGAGGTCCGCCCGGATAGTGGACCTCATCTCCTGCCTTCGCGAGGCATCCCACACCTCGGCCAGAACCCTGACTTTCCTCCTGGATGGAATCCCTCTCGTCCCTCATTCCCCTGGATCGGGTCCCCAAATGCCAGCTCCAACGGGAGTTCTGGCGACACTGGTCGCAGACCTCCGACCACTGGGACCAGACCATTCCCCTCGGCCACTGGTTCATTTCGGCTATTGAGGAGTGGCTCAACCCGTCCACACTGTCCACTGGGGTTCCCATCTCTCTCCCAACTCAGCCACTAGAACTCTATACGGACGCCTCCAACTGGGCTGGGGGGCCCACTTGGGAGGACAGTCATGCCTCGGGAGTGTGGGATGCCCAGTTGGCACGGCTCCACATCAGTGTCCTAGATCTGGAAGCGGTCAGGCTGGCCCTTCTGGTTCTCCTCCTCAGGGGCAACATGTCGGTAATTTGCTATGTCAACAAAGGGGGGCTCGCTCCATCGGCCTCTCACTTCGGACAGAGGCCCTCCTTCGCTGGTGTCACGCGCAGGGAATCACCCTCCGCGCTCTGAGGGAGTCTGCCAGGATATTGCGTGTCCCCGCTATGGCGGGGACACGCAATATCCTGGCAGACTCCCTCAGCCGGTCAGGGTCCCTTCTGCACACTGAACAGGGTCCCTTCTGCACATCTGTGGACCCTGAACAAACTAACTCTGACTGCGGTGTGGGAACACTGGTTCAGGTCCATGGTCGACCTCTTTGCCACCAGGTTCAACCATCGTCTTCCAGTGTATCTCTCTCTCCCGTCCCCGATCCCCGAGCGTAGGTGGTTGATGCGCTCTCCCTTCCCTGGGCGGGTCTCCTAGCATACGCCCTTCCCCCCTTCCCAATTCTCCACAAAGTGATCAGGAAGGCGAGGCTGGAAAGACCCAGGCTCATCCTCATAACCCCTTGGTGGCCGACCCAGTCCTGGTTTCCAGACCTCAAGTCTCTCACCCACGTTCCTCCCCTCCAGTTAAACCCTGGTGGGACATGCTGAGGCAACCCTGCTCAGGCCACCCCCACTCCAACCCCCAGATGCTTCACCTACATGCTTGGCTCCTATGCCAGCTCAGTTGTGAACATCTGCCCCTACCTCCCACTTGGACAGATCCCAGTCCATCCTAGACATCCTCGCAGGGGCTGGGGCCTCGCAGGGCCTACGTGACTTGGCCTCTGCCTCGCGCAGGGTCAGCACGGAGTCCCTCTTTAACTATCGATGGGAGAGATGGGTCGCTTGGTGCTCTGACAACTCCGTTCCCCATGACCGCCGTCCGTCCAATGTCCAGATAGGCAATTTCCTATCCCACCTCTCGTCCTCTCTAAAGCTCTATGCTAGCTCCATTCGGGACTACAGGTCAGCCATCTGCACCACCATTTGCCAGCTCGGCGGCCCTTCTTTTGAGAACAACTTCCTTCTCAGAGAGGTATCTAGGGGGGTGGCCCTAAGGGAAGCTCAGTCCCCTAGGCGCATTCCCCTTTGGGACCTCTTTATTGTGCTAGACGCCCTCAGAAAACCCCCTTTCGAACCCATAGCCACCCTGCCCTTTGACCTCCTCTCCTTCAAGACCACTTTTCTCCTCGCCCTGGCCTCGGCCAGAAGACCAAGTGAGATCCATGCCCTCAGCGGGGACCCCAGAGACATCGCCTTCCACAGGGACGGCTCTGTCTCTTTCTAGTTCCTTCCTGAGTTCTTAGCTAAGAATCAGGAACTGGGCACTGCCTCTCTTCCCTCATCATCCGCTCGCTAGCGGATATCTTAGAGGGGAGAGTGGGGGAGACATGGACTTGTGCCCTTCCAGGTGTCTGAGATACTACTGGGAACGATCGCGCCCCAGGCGCTCCTCTCAGAGACATCTCCTTATTTCTGTCAACCCCAGTAATAAGAAAGACATCTCGGCGGGCACTATCTCTAGGTGGCTTTCCAAGCGGTCAGATCTGCCTACGTGCAGGTGTACAAGGATCTTCCGGTCCCTTCTCCCCAGGCCCATGAGGTCGAAGTGCTGGCCACTTCCGCAGCGTTTCAGCACTCTGTCCCCTTGTGCCATCTTCTGGAGGCAGCCTACTGGCGTTCGGAAAACCGCTTTATAAACTTTTATTTAAGGGATATCCGCATGACCAGGGCTGACGGTTGTAAAGGGATCTCCATTGTGGCGGCCAATGCTGCCATATCGGTTAACCCCAAGAACCTCTAGGGCACTCGCCCTCCTCCGATACTTAAATTCTGCTATGGTCTGACATGGTACAGTATATGACGCCAGAATGGGGAGTTTGTATTATACTCCCTGTTTGGCTAGTATACTTACCATGTCAGACTCTAATGCCCGCCCTACCTTCCCTTCTAACGCCAAGGTTCTCGGGGTACCTTGCGCACAGGCCTCGCTGAATGAGGTAGAGGAAGCTCACACCGGCTTCTTCCGGGGGCGGAAGTGTGATGGGCGTCACATGACTGTCTTATGACTGCATTTGCCACAAAAAATTTCGGCCTGGCAGAGCTGACTAACTGCCGTTGAATGCTATGGTCTGACATGGTAAGTATACTAGCCAAACAGGGAGTATAATAACTCCCCATGTCAGCTTGTCATGAGGGCAACCCACCAGAGGAGACAGGGCACTGCTGCCTGCCAAGCCACATTGATGGTTTTCACCGATGCCCATTCTGATTCAACATACGCAGGACACATACTAAACCTTTTGCCAACAAAAATTATTTAGTTTCAGAACCAGTCTCAGAAAGTGCACCCCTGTGGAGGGCGCCACCAGGGGCCGTACACACATATTGTGGGTGACGGGGAAGTGATCTCCCAACCTCATTAGCTCGAAGGGCCGTTACTTGGGGATCTATATGACGAGAGTAACCTTTAACCTCGTGTTTAGCAGTGGGTGACGGGCGAGTAAGCTACAACGAGATGGCAGGAGTCCGCGTAGGTTAGATGAAAACAAAGATGGCTGCCAACTTTGTTTTTTTTCCACCGACGAAGGCAACTTTCGCGGAGAAACCGTATTTTACGGGACAGAAGGAATCCGTTCAACACATTCAGTGATATAGAAAGTCACGCAAAGTTAAGATTTCGTCGTCACAACATCATCCAGCTGACAGATACCCTTTGAGAAGACACTGAATTTGATTTGCACAGACGGAAACACGGAACTCTGCCCCCTGCTCTACAAGTATGTCTGGCACTGCGCTGTTTTTGCCACTGGCACATTTCAAGATGTTGTTGGTGAAACAATCGGCGTATCTCAGAAAACATCAAGAATTGTTAGGAGAGTGACACTGGCCTTGTTGCGTCGCCTGCCTGTGGAAGTGAAAACGCCAGATACTGATGCCAAGGCTGCTGCGATCAGCCAGAAAATCTACGGGTTAGTACACAGTAGAATAGTTCGTAAAATTGTGACCAAAATATATGTGATGTGTGTGTTTGTATCTGTCTGTGACTGTCACTTTGTGTGCGTCACAGTCTGTGCATGGTCTGGTCTGTCTGACGTCTGTGCATTCTCGGACAAGCAGATAGATGTAGCTCCCAAGTTCGTCTGCTACAATAGTTGGCTTTAGCTCTTGGTATGTGTGTGTGTGTGCTAAATCTGTCTTCGTGCTTGTGTGTGTCACTGTTCAGTTAAGTAGTTTTATTTAACATCTTTTCATCACAAGATGATCGTAGACCTTTAAACTGCAACATACTTTCCACTGCACTATCAGCACCTTCCCCCCACCCCCACCCCCAGGAAAAAAAAAATCACTATTAACACACATATCTCAAATGTCTTTTTTCACAATAGTTTTGCAACTGGGGACTGAGCAATAACCAAAGCAATATAAAAAAGCAAGGGTTATTTACCACACTATCAACATTGTCAGAATTATTTATAAAAATATTCACCTCCTTATAAGCTGGGGTTAGTATAGGGCATTCAAATAAAAGATGACGAATTGAGATATTCTCCTGACATATACATGCTATACCTCGTAAATGTTTTGCATTCCATGTATTTAATTGTAATTTATGAATTAATCTGGCTAGATACCTTGGACATGATGGCAGAACGAATAATTTCTCATTAAAATGTTTTTTTCCGCATATTCTTTTCCAATCGCTGGATCAATTCATGCGGAGAAAAAATTTAAGACTTTGTTGAAGGGTGTTTCAAAAATTGTACAAGCTCCCTGCTTTGCCAATTTGTCTGCTAATTCATTCCCTTTTAAGCCACAATGTGAAGGGACCCAGCTAAAAGTCAACTGCTATACCTTGGGAAAGTAAACAATGTAATAGATGCTTAATTTCAAAAAGAATATCAGTTCTAATTTTAGAGTTCCAGTGCTTTAATGATTGTAAAACTGATTTTGAATCAACACAAACTAGCACACTATAAAATGATACTGGCTTGTCATATAAGATACGATTCAGAGTTTCATAATTGCATATAGCTCTGATGTATAAACTGAAAATTCTCTGCCTAGATAGAAAGTTTTTTTGCACATTTAAGGATGGTATAGTGAATCCAGCACCACTGTCAGACGTTTCCATTATTGAACTATCTGTAAATATTTTTAAATGATTAGGATAAGTCTTTTCGAGATGTTCTCGAACTTCATTTACTAGAATATTTACATTGTCATCTTTCTTCAAAGTAGTATATTCATCATCAATTTTTGCGTTGAGATGCTCCCATGGGGGCATTTGAGGAACAATAGGAGCCTCCCAAAATTGCATCAATATCAATACTACATTCTGACATAAGCTCACAAGTGAAATTTCTAATTGGCTCTGTGTATGATATATTTTTAGACCTTTTGGGGTATTCCTTGTTGGAATCCATAAGAGTTTCATCAGTAACAGAGTTTTTTTTTACAGATAGGCCTCTTACAACATATTTGGACACATCCAACGTTCGTTGTTCCTTAAGAGGTAAAATGTTTGTCTCCTTATAGCATTTCATTGTGTTTGTGTGCACTGGAACACCCAAAGCTATCTAAGCTTTGCAGTTTTTTTAAAAGGTAGTTAGATGCAGAGAAGTATACTTCCTGTCCATATATTAATTTTGATCGGACTAACGATGTATATAAATGTAAAAGTGCGGTACAGTCTTGACCCCATGATTGACAACATATAATTTTGAGCAAATTTAATCTTTTCCTAGCTTTATCCATCAAATTTCCAGTATGCTTTTTCCAGTCAGCTTCGGTGTTAAAAACACTCCTAAGAACTCAACTGTTTGCTTATGTTGTAGAACATTGTCGTCAAGAAGAAGGTTGGGCAGAGCCTTTGGGTTTTCACCATTATTAAAAAGTAACACTGTGTAAGTAACAGTAAGTAACAGTGTGTCACTGTTATTTAGTGTCAGTGTCAGTGTGTGTGCGTGTGTGTGTGCGTGTGAGTGTGACTTCATGTTTATGGCCTTTTAATAGTTTGATGAGACTTGTTTTAGTTAAGTGCTTCTTCAGTCTTTGTGTGTGTCTGTGTCAGTGTGTTGGTGTCTGTGTCACTGTGTGTGTCTGAGAGAGTATGGGATGTTATTTCGGGTTTAACATCTGCATTACCATCAGCCTCGGTCCAGGGGCCTTTCATATACAAACAACAAATTAAATTATTTTAATGGGTCCATTAGGGGACAGTTGCCAAAAAAGACCCTTTTTAATTCTTCATTTGAGTATGGTGTGTGTGTGTGTGTGTGTGACCTTTCATCAAATTAAGTGTTAGGTTGTTTTTTCAGGATGAACCCAGGTCTTCATAATGTCAGCAGGTGCATTGACGGAACCCATGTGAAGATTCCAAGCTCCAACGGAGGGGGAACAGGAATACATCAACCGCAAAAGCTTTCATTCGATCAATGTGCAGGTAAGATTGTTTTTTGTTCTTGAAATTTAACATGCAACTGAACTGAACAGACTAAGAATCACAAATCCCTTTTTGATGACTTCACAAGCTTTTTATGTTTTTTTTTTTTTTTGCTGGTTTTTTTTTTTTTTATTTATTTATTTTTTGGGGGGGGGGGGGGGGGGGGCGCTTGTGTGTGTTTAGAACAAAATATAGATCTAGTAGCATTTTTGCTAATTTTCATTCAAAAAGGGTGGTGATACATAGCGTATAAGACAATTGCAAGTTCTACATAGTAAAGTTTCAAAACAAAGTGAATGGGCGAAAAATGTAGCAAATTTAGGTGTCTAACTGTGGCTGTTGGATGCATGTCTCTCTCTCTCCAGTGGTAGCTAAGCACTGCACACTCTGGCTGCTCAACAACTCCGTCCCCGGGTGTGGTATTCAAGGGGTGCAAAGGAATCGAAGGATGCTTGATAGTGATAACCCGGTGTTGATCGGTTGAGAACTGTGGCTGTGCATGAGGTACATATACACACAGTGACACACACACACACACACACACACACAGAGTGATTTTCAGAGACCCCTTATTGTGACCACAAAATGTGATTTGGTAGACCCCTTATTGTGGTACTGGCATCTGTGCATGTGATCTGTGATGCTGATCTGGTCATCAATGTCATTGTCCGCTGGCCAGGGTCAGTGTGTGATGCACTGATTCTTCACAAGTGTGCCATTTTCCAGGATTTTGAATCCCCCAGGTTTGTATTATTTTGAGTGCTTATGTGTTTCCTTCTTTGGAGTAGACAGTCCAAAGATACCGCAAGAAATCTTTGTAATACTGTCATAGGCACAAAGTAATCATGAAAAAATGCTAACAGATCTGCATTTTGTGGAAGAAAAAAATCATAGGCCCATATGTTTTTTTTTTTTTTTTTTTTAAATTCTAAGTATGTTTCCACAGTGGGGTATTCCAAAGAGCATGTGTAAGTCTATGGGATAATGACACAGTTTTCTAATGCATGATGGAAGAAGATGAGGATGACCAAGATGATGCTCTGGAGTTCTATTTAGCTTTGAGGCTGCATGGAGGGTCATTCTCTTCGCTGTCTGTTATAATGTATCGGTCATTTTTCATGGGGTCCATAGCTCTCTGAGTAGTTGTTGACCTTATTACGGGGTTAAGTTGTGAGCCTATTGGATTCAAACCAATGCATGCTGATTGGTCAGCCTGCAGTTATAACCATTGTGATTCAGTTGCCAGTATGAAGATGTGGTCTGTGGTGCTGCTGTAGTTGGGGCAGCTGATGATCGGTTGAGAGTCTGTTCTTCTTACCAGTCTTTTGTACTGACTTTTAACGATTTAGCAGTTTCAAATGGAGGGTGGTTCATATCGGGACTTTCGCTTTTGTTCATGCCTAATGTTCTCTGGTTTAAGTTTCTTCACTCTGTAACGTTGAAAAACAATGCCGAAGAGATCGACACTTGCCTAAATCCCCCCTAAAAACCCTAATCCTAATCCATGGTGAGGATAAGAGCAAGAATGGAAAGGGGCACTGATAAGCATGCACATTGCCATCACAAGTCCCAAACAGAAACCACCACTGAGACCGTGACACTAGTCCTAGCAATGGGACTGAAAATCTGTATGACTCGCTTGCAACATATCAAAGTTTGAAAGGCACAGGAAGAAGATTATAGGTGCACAGCCAGCAACACACAACCCCAGGATCAAACTCATAATCAGTTCAGTTTGGTAGTGTATTTGAAGCCTTTTTATCAAACATGATACTGGACTGAAGTGACAGAAAAAATATCAAACAAAGAAACAAACAAAAACTCCCCTAAATAAAGTTACAATAAAAATATGGCCATTAAAAACAATGTAGCTTTACCATAGCTTGCCTATAAATATGTGACCGACTAAGAACAGCACCCATTATAAAAGAAAAATTGAAAATATAGGATTGTGCAGAATATTTTCAATGGTCATATTCATTGCATACGCCCTTAGCATGATACAATGGATGTGGTAATGGGGCATCCAAGAAGAATATGCGGAAACAAAAATAGAATGGTTACATGCACATAAGACATTTGAAAAATTCATGTTACAAGAATTCAGTCCAGTCCTAATTTCACTATATTGCGAGCTAGATTTCTGGAACCTGAGAAACCACATTTTGGAAGTTAGTTATTATGCTAAAAATACGGAGTCCTGTAACGTGGGGAGTTTTTTCCTATACTACGGTTTGGCTAGTATACTCACCATGTCAGACCATAGCTTTCTACGGCAGTTAGTCAGGTCTGCCAGGCCGAAATTTTTTTTGTGGCAAATGCAGTCATAAGAGTCACGTGACGCCCACCCTACTTCCGCCAAAGGAAGAAGCCTGTGTAGGATTCCTGTACCCCATTCTTCTTCAGCCTGCCGTCCAAGCAAGGTAAGTCTTGTGCTCCGTCTCACCTTTTTCTGCCATAACGTAAGTCTTGTGCTCTGTCTCACCTTTTTCTGCCATAACGTAAAGATAAAGAGATTGTTGTGTTTGCTTCTTTGCATATTCACTAGTGGCTTGTGCTAAAACCCTGGGTACACTTGACTTGTGAAGCTTCAGTTGGCGTGCTATTTTATTTAATTCGCCTTCCTTCGTTTGTTCTCGCGACTTTGTTCCCATCCCGGTCGTCCTCATGACTGTCGTCACTGTCACGACTGGGATTCTTCTTCGTCTTTTCGCTTCTTTCGGTGATCTCTACTTCTCTCTCTCATAGTAATAATCTTTTATTGGCCCTCGTGGTTGCGCGATTTGTTTTTACACACTCGCGCCCTGTTCATTTTTCAGGCCGCTATCTTCCCCTTGTCGGCCATCTTGCCTCACCCGTACCGGTTTGGCTGACGGACTTTCTCTCCATCTTTTGTACCCCGATCCTTTTATTTTTGTGCATCCCGAGCTTGTTCTGCTCGTCGTTGCGCTACTCGACTTTTGTCCATTTCCAGTACAGATCTTTTAATAGTACTGGCGATCGGGAATTCGTTTAGTTTTCACTTTGAATTCTCGATCCTTTGTTCTCTGCTCAAGTTTCACTCGATCGTTGTTTCACTTACTAAGTCCCTTATTTCGGTGCTTTTGCACTAGGTAGATCAATTTTACTTAGTTATTTCGATCGACCCATTCGTCCCACTTTGTGGTTGTGTGCTCCGTGATTGCCCTGCCGCCACAGCCCAACATGGCGAAGGACTACAATGGGTCGAGCACCTCACTTTCTCGAAGTCGCTTACTGCCCCGAAAGGCCCGTCGGTTGATTCCTTGGGGCAATTAGTTCTTTCCTTGGAAGAACGTACGGCCGGTGTAGAGGCAAGCTGCTACTATTTCTAAGCGCCTGTTCTTTGATACCTCCAGAAAATCAAAGGGCAAGGCTCCCCTCGAAGGGAAGGGGCGAAATAAGCGCTCTTCCTCCTCTTCGGCGACTATTCGACTGCGGTCATATCACATGCAGTCGAAGAACGCCAGCAGGCAGCCTCTTTCGCGGCCAGGCCTCCCCTACGCTGAAGCTGCCAGAAATGCCCCAAGCAGAACCTTTTTTGGTTCGGCCAGCAGCCAAGGTTTCGGAGGTGACTGGGGGACTCGCCTCCTGGCGACCTGGTGTGGGGGGGTACCTTTACCACCAAACCCACCTACCGGGGAGAGGGATCCGACAGAAATCCGGCACCTAACTGGCCCCTCTGGCGGGCAGCCTATCTCAGCACGCCCACCAGTGGCGTTGCATGGGCCTCAATCCATGGAGAGTGGCAGTGTTACAAGAGGGCTTCCGTCTGCATTGGGCATACGAACGTCCCCCTCTCCTGGTCTCCCCTCCCCCTTCCCCCAGTGAACCCCCTCCTGCCCAAGCAGAGGCTCTTCGCCTGGAAGTCGAGGAACTTTCAAAAGGGGGCCATCACAGAGATTTCCCATCCCAACCCTGGGTTTTACTCTGTTCGTTGTCCCCAAACCCTCGGGAGACTGGAGGCCCATCCTCGACCTCTCCCCCCTCAACAAGTTCCTCAGGCCCACCAAATTCAAGATGGAGACCCCCACCCAGACCAGGGACTCCATCCACCATCAGGACTGGGCCACTTCAGTAGGTCTGAAGGATGCCTACTTTCAGATCCTCATACACCCCTCTCACAGACGTTACTCCCCTTCGGCCTCTCCCTGGCTCCCTTCATCTTTACGAAGGTAGTCAAGGAGATGGCCTCCCTCGCCAGACAGGAGGACATTCGCCTCCTGGTTTACCTCGATGATGACTGGCTCCCTCCCGGGCCCAGTGCCAAGCCCACGCATCCAAGCCCACGCATCCAAACTTCTGTGCCTATGTGCCTCGCTAGGGTTCGTCACCAACCCCAGCAAGTGTGAGCTCAGCCCCAGTCAGCGTTTCTCCTTTCTGGGCATAAGTTTCGACATGACCTCCATGCAGGTCTTCCCCACTCTGGAGAGGTCCACTCGTTTCCTGGACCTCATCTCCTGCCTCTGCTGTCCTCCCACCCATCGGCCAGGACCCTTTCCTCCCTCCTGGGGATGATGGAGTCGTTATCGTCCCTCATTCCCCTAGGCCGGGTCCCCAAGCATCAACTCCAACGGGAGTTCCGCCGGTGTTGGTCTCAGACCTCCGACCGTTGGGATCAGACCATTCCCCTCGCCCTTGGTTCCTTTGGCCACGGAGGAGTGGCTCAGTCCTCCACCCTGAACCCTGGGGTTCCCATCTTCCTCCCACAGACTGCCCGTCTCCACATAAACGTACTGGAACTGGAAGCGGTCAGACTTGCTCTCCTCCACTTCCAGATCCAGGTCACGCACCGATTTGTTCTCCTTCATGGATAACACCTCTGTGGCTTGCTACATGAACAGGGGGGAGGGCACGCTCCATCAGCCTCTCCCTCCGGACAGAGAGCTCTCCTCCACTGGTGTCACGCGCGTGGAATCACCCTACGCGCGAGACGCATAGGGGGGACACGCAACATTCTGGCCGACTCTCAGCTGATCCAGGTCTGTCCTCCACATGGTGTGGACCCTCAGCAGGATCACTCTAACCACCCAGTTTGCACCCGGTTCAATCATCGTCTGCCAGTGTACGTCTCTCCCATCCTCGATCCCCAAGCGTTTGCTATCGACGCTCTCTCCCTTCCCTGGACCGGCCTCATAGCTTTCGCCTTTCCCCCCTTCCCAATCCTCCACAAGGTGATCAGGAAGGCGAGGCTTGAAAGACTCCGGCTCATCCTCATAACCCCGTGGTGGCTGACCCAGTTCTGGTTTCCGGACCTTGACTCCCTCACCCATGTTCCCCCCACCCACCCCTCCCCCCCGCACCTAAATCATCGCTGGGACATGCTCAGGCAACCCCGCTCCCGGCGCGCCCTCACTCCACCCTAGGATGCTTCGACTCCACGCGTTGCTCCTGTGTCAGTCCAATTGCAAACACCGGCCCCTGCCTCCCACTCGGACTCGGACAGATCCCAGTCCGTCCTAGACATACTTGCAGGGGCTGGGGCCTCGCAGGGCCTACATGACTCGACTTTTTTTTTTTTTTTTTTTTTGCTGTCCCAACCTCTGCGCCACCTCAGAGTCAGTGCACCCACGCCGCTCATTCCGACACCCCGTCCACAGCCACAGCCCCAGCCCGGTCGGCCCCGCCGCAGCCCCGGCACCAGCAATCCACAAGGAGCAGTCAATGTCAAGTCGTTAAGAGGCAACCCACCGGAGGAGACACTGCACTGCTGCCGAGTCACTTCAGTGGTGTTCAGTGGCTCCTGTTCTGATCTAACATACGCAGGACACCACCTATTAAGCCCCCTACTGACGACAATGATTGCTTAGTCGCGCGGAGCTGGCGTGAGCGAGTCTCCCTCCGGAGGGCGCCACCACGCCCGTCCAACGACAGCCCCCATGGACTCGCCGATACCGGTGACCCGGACGGAACCAAACCAAGGCCCCCAGATGTGGAGAGGACATCGAAATTGAGGTCACCATGAGAGCAGGGCATGAAGGGCCACAGAATTCGAGACTTTTCTATGCTGATCGATGAGAATGAGGATGATTATGATGATGCTATGACTTTCCATTTCGGTCTTAGACTACATGACAGGGCTGTACTCTACGCTTTCTTTCATAATATATCCCGGCGTCAACCAGGCCCGAGAGATACAGGCACCTGCAGTGTTGGTCAGGAAATTTGAGCAACACTCTCAGAAACGCATCCATTAAGTGGATGAAACTCGACTGTGGTCCCAGTCTTCCCAATTGAGCCCGCAGCAAACTAAACTCTGGGTAGGAGCTGGTCGGGGGCAGAAAAGCCCACATGACCTCCCAGCCGGGAGTCCACGATGCTAAACCACTTCGCCACAGCAGCTGGTCATGGGCCTACAGGACTTGCCCTCGGCCTCACGCAGGGCCGGCACCGAGTCCCTATACAATTACCGATGGGAGAGATGGGTCTCCTGGTGTTCAGACAACTCTGTTCCCCATGTCCACCCTTCCAACATCCAGATAGGCAATTTCCTATCCCACCTCTCTTCCTCCCTTAAGCTCTCTGCTAGCTCCATTCGGGGCTACAGGTCAGCTATCTGCACCACCAGATGACCCGTAGGGTGGCCCTACGGGAAGTGCAGTCCCCTAGACGCATTCTCCTCTGGGACCTCTTCATTGTCCTGGACGCTCTCAGAAAACCTCCTTTCGAGCCTATCTCCACCTTCCCCTTTGACCTCCTCTCCTTCAAGACCACTTTCTTCTTGCCGTGGCCTCGGCCAGAAGACGAAGTGAGATTCATGCCTTCAGCGGGGACCCCAGGGACATCGCCTTCCACAGGGATGGCTCTCTCTCTCTCAAGTTTGTTCCAGAATTCTTAGCTAAGAATCAGGAACCGGGCACTGCCTCTCCTTCCCTCCCTCGTCATTCGCTCACTGCATTTTCCACAAAAAATTTCGGCCTGGCAGAGCTAACTGCCGTAGAATGCTATTGTCTGACATGGTGAGTATACTAGCCAAACAGGGAGTATAGGAAAAACTCCCCACGTTACATGACTGCGTATTTTTTGCATAATAACCATCTTCCAAAGGGAAGAACATTTTTCAACAGCTAGAACATTGGAATACTCGACGAAACAATAATTCTTCAGGTAGATGGGAACAAGAAATTAGGTGCAATCCATAGTTGCTGAAAAAAAAAAAATGCTAAGAATTCTGTCAAACCACGTCAAGAATTACTCATAAAACTTTCTGTGAAGCATTATTTGAGAACTAATTGTGTCACAACTCTAAAAAAATAATGGGGGGGAGCAATCTTACAGTTGTGCAAATCATGAAATCGAGCGTTTCTCTAAACCAAGCTCTCATTTTAGTTTTAGCATTTATATTTTTCTCTCTCAGTTCGGAGATTGTTCAGAGCAGTTGCACTCTTATAAAACTCTCTCCTACATTTGTCAGTTTCCACCTGGCTGTCACTTATTTGTTCAAAGGCAGCATCATAAAATTAGCTTCTGAGATGCCGCCGATCTCCTCTTCACACCACGGGTAGTCAGTGTCATGGCTATGTCTGAAATAAGAAGACAAGTTTTTAATGCACACCAATATTTTGCCTTTCCAGTGCTTTTTGTGCTAACATAAACAGTGCAGATACAGCAGAGCTGTTGTTTTTATATTTAAGATCAGACTGTGAACATTTACATGGGATGGCTGGAATGAAGAGTGGCCACTTTGACAATTTCTGAAAGTGTGATGGGAGGGGTGTTTTTTCTGATAGCGATTGCTGGGATGAGAAGCGTTTGGAATGTATTACCAGTGAATTTCAGTGATTCTCAATCAACATGATTAGTGATTCAAAGTACTGGCATGTGTGAGTTCAGATACCTTGTACTTGACTACATTTTTGTATTTGTGCATTTTTAATTTTTATGTGCTGTGTTGATAAATAAACATGTATCCACTGTTCTAAAACAGTAGTTTGTGTGCTCTTCTTTTCATTGAATGCTGTACAAAACGCATTTACATTCTGACTTTGCCTCAGTAGATGAGATTTAAGAGTTAACTGCATGAAAGGCAGAACTGAGAATGAGGAATGACATTAAGAGAGTGCCATTTTCCTTCAGACAAGTCTTTTTCCACATACACAGGCTATCAAAAAACAGTATTATCTCCGGTGATCATCCCCAGTAGGGTGTATATGTGTCAGAGTTGTTTTGGGGTTCTTTTTCCCCAGTTGCTGCTACAAAACCAATATATAGCACCAAAGATCATGTGACTTATATCAAAATGCGATGATGATGATGATGATAGTCATTTAGGTGCTATGGAGTTCAATTTCAGTATGGGACTCTGTGACAGGGCTCATTTTTTTGCTTTTTTTTAATGACACATCAAAGGCCAGATTATATTCTGCCATCAAGCAGGCCTAAGATAAACAGGCACTTGCAGTGTTGTTCATGAAAGTGAAGACCATGGTAGGCAGAAAATAGAGAAAATAGCCAATGAGACAACAGAGAATGTGATGGTGAAGTGGAACCTCCTGAAAACATAGTGGACACATGTGGTTTTAAAGCATAAGGTTCCCTTAAGTCAATTAGCAGTTTCCAACTGCATTACAAAGTCTTTCAAAGAAAGGGTTATTTTCTGGTAAAGGTTTTTATACCTGCATGTTATATCCTACAACTATGAAGGTATTTCCTTACCTGCCTTCCTTGCACCTGAAGCTGATGTGGACACAGAGCTGGCCGCCTCCAGATCCAAGATCATTTTATCTGTTAAAAGAAAAACTGTTATAAATTATGTCACAAAAGTGACAGATCCCACAGACATTTTATCATATTAATAGGTTGAGTTTTTGCAAAAAACCCCACAAAAATGGCCATAAATGTGGAAAACTGTGAATTAAAAGCGTATAACGCGTATGTGAACTGTCAAGTTTTCCTTGTTCTCAAACTTTGTTTCTCCCATCACATTTTTTCAATTGTTGTTTGTACTCACTTGAAGTTTGCCTTTATAAAGTTGCATGTAAAAAGTTACACAGCTTTTACATTGTGCACACTATATCCATGTCCAAATATCTAGCTTTATACAGAAATACTTATTGAGGTCATGTTTTTGGTTTCAAGATTTAACCACTTTTGTCTCTTGGTCCAAAATTTCTTGGCCATTTTTGAAAAAAAAACACCCTATTTATGTTAAAAAAAAAAAAAAAAAAAAAGCTTGAGGTCTGTCTGCTGAGTAACACAAAAAACCTCAGACCATAGCTGTCATACAGTATCAAAATGTAAAAGGGATCTCCTTAGCAACATTAATTGAATGCAAGGGAAAAGTAGTCTCATGGTTAGTGCTCTTTTCTCTCTCTCTCCCTCTCTCTCCCCAAAATTATTAGGCTTTAGGCATCATAACACAATTGAACCAATGAAGTCAATGTGCACATACCTTCCTGGGAGAGATTGGCATTAGCGGAGGCTGGTCGGGAGGGCTGCTACTTGCCAAGAGCACCTCACATGGATCAGATCCTGTCAAACTGATAAGGATCATTTGTTTCAGATTTGGTATTGCATACGTGCCTACCCCTACAGAACTTCCATATTTTCTATGGCAATTAAAAAAAAAACAAACAAAAAAAACCGAAGTAGCTTTGGCGATTACGGAAATGTATTTTTGTTACTGTAAAACGATTTTTCAACAAAATTTACTTAAAACAATGGCGAGTTGAAGCAGACAATGCTTTTGAAAGCAGAAGACCGAATGCTAAAAGGGACATAAAGCCCCGTCTTCATCAAGCAGACGAATAGCATTATGTCTCCAATGGCTTCTGCTATAGAGGGACGTTTAAACTCAGTTACTCAAGAAAACGATGCTTTTTGAAAGCGGAAGAACTAAACGGATATCGCAAGTTTCAAGAAACATGGCGTCTAATACAAAGAGAAAGCGAATGGATGTGCCAACTGGTGATGCCGATGAACCTGCATCAAAAAGCGTCGGCCGTCACAGAAGTTCCTGGACAAATACAGAAGCAAATTTCCCTTCATTGTGAAATTGGACTCTGACGATTCAAAAGCAAACTGTGTGATTTGTGACGGTGCATTTTCTGTAAAACATGGCGGTATAGACAATATAAACAGACACATTGAAGGTCTGCATCACGAAAAGAATGCAGCAGCTTGGGAAAAGAAAACAAAAGAAATCTAAAGTCTGAAACCAATAACGTTTTTTGTTGTTTTTTTTCTCCAGCGAATGTGATATCGAAAGAAGCAAGTCATGAACTTGACGTACAAAAGAAAAAAAACGAATGCTACTGATTTTGAGTCCGTGCTACTGAAATTTGAAACCAGTGCTACTGAAATTCATTTTTTGGGGTAGGGCATGTATGGTACTGAACATTTTTCTAAAGACTGCTAGATCAAGAAGTGTGTTAAAAGAAATGTAAAACAATTACTCATGAATAAGGCATTTTCTAAAAACCATATCTATCCAGAAAAAATGATTGTGTTTGCCAGAAGAAAACATTACCTTCACAGTCAATGCATAATTGTAACTATACAAACTATCTTTTATTTACATGTACATAACTGAAACAAAATATGATGTACTACAGTATCTTTTATTACTATTATCAATGTCTATGGTATTACTATACAAATATTACATTCTTGTGGCACTAGTAAGAGTAGGGACCCCTGCTTGGCTGATCATATAGATTCTCCTAGGAAGGCTTTACATTCGACAGACACCAGCAGACCAGTTTGGTTGGTAGTAGTAGTGGAATTAATACGGTCACACAGTCCAGTCCAATCAGTCCAAGTGAGCGAGTTGGCCACTCAATTACATATATACAGTAGCCTACATTATATATTCATCCACTTTTGCTAAGGATCGAGTTGATCGATACCTAGTTCATTTTAATTCAAATACACATCTGTATTTTTTTTTCCTTTTCTTCTTTTTGTTTACTAAATTACCTAACAGGAGTAGAAAGAATATGTGCCAGAATAATCAAGTTTGATTGTGGCCCTCAACACTGAAGAGGAAGAAGAAGAAAATGTGGTTATTTGTTTTTTACCAAAGTTAGTGTTTCTTTTTTTCTTTTTTTTAAAATGTTTTGCAATGTGGTCCTTTGCAAAAGATGATGGGTACAGTACGAAATAACCCTTGACAACATTAGGAAAGAGAGACACTACCTGCTGTCATGTGGTCAACACCATGTATTGTGACAAAAGAACTTGATACCACCGCAGAACTTGATGCCACCACACCATCTCCCACTGCAACAGACATATTGCATATATAGCAAATAAACCAAAAATTCGCGCACACACACCCCCCCCCCAAAAAAAAAAAACAAAAAAAAAAACCAAACAACAACAACAAACTTTTCATACAAAATAAATCCCATGGTGACTAAATGAGCTCCATACCTGCATTTTGCACAGCAGCTTTATGTGGCAAAGAATACATGAAATATTCAAGTGCTAGAGCAAGCTTATGCTCAGTCTTACATCGCAGACTGACTAAAACAGAGGGATACTCACACTTAAATAACAAAAATGCCAAAGCAGACCGTTTCTTCTTAGTTTCTGTACATAATATGACTGGTTCAAACTTGCTATGTTAGCCACAGTGGACACATTTCTGAGCCAATCAACACCAACTTTGGCACATAGCATCCAGGCTGCAGCCCCAAGAGGTACAGGGGAGACTTTGACCCTATGCAAAAAAAGCTTGAATATGCTATTGAGGAATTGTTAAAAAAAAAAAAAAAAAAAAAAGTATTCATTACCTGTTGCCACATATTCCTCACTGGGATATAACTGGATTTATTGACACCAGTCTCTTGCGCTGAAACATACATGAAGCAAATTTCTAAAAAAAAAATCAAGAAAACCCTTGTGCTGTAACAGTAAAACAAAGCAACAAACAAACGAAACACACACACACTAATACAGAAATAAAGTGCTTAACTGCACAATTATTCAGTTGTTTACTTTACACAGACCACAAACATGGTGTATACATACATTCTTTTCTCTCCACCTCATTGAGACCATGATTGAATCATTTGATCCAAACAAACCCCTCCTCCCCAGCTCCCTCTCAGTCATCCCCAAACTTTCTAATATCTTTCACCTATTGAAAATATATTTTATCAATTATTGCATAATCTTTCACCTCTTGAGAATGATTAATAGTTATCAATGAATGCACAAATATTAATACACTAGTCTGCTCTTTTGATTATTATATTAAATGTTAATGAGTCAATTTCGAAAGTATGTAAATCAACATTTTTGCTGATCTATACTGCTAAAGTAATATCACATGTAACAGGCCAGACAATAAGGTTGTAATCAGTATGATATAGTGGAAGAAGACATTGTGACTATAATATATACAATCACTGAGTAGACCTATCTAGTCACTTTGTTAAAGCGGAAACGGTCAACACCTTGAAATATCTACTGGACAAACATTGGTCACAGTATATCTGGTATCTACTCAACAAACTTTACCACAGAATGATCTAGGCCAGAAAAATTCAAAGCATGTTCATGCCAGTGACAAAATAACAGGTTCAAGGCCTCAAAGCGTACAAGTACAACTAAACCTATAAAACAAAACCTGAAATCTGTGTGTGTATACTGTATGTTTTCCATTCACAGCCTCAGTTCTACATCTTCACATCACACAAGTTTTTTGCCTGTTTTGTGGAAGCAGCATAAAATCATCAAATGGAGCTAACAATGAAAGGAAATAAAGTCTAGGGAGACTGACAATGAGACAAAAAGAGGTAGTTATCACCCCTGGGCTCAACAACATGTAAAACGTAAGTATACTATCGCCATACACCTGTGTTTGTGTATGTGTGTAGGCTATTTGTGTGTCAGTTTAATATTTGAGTTCAACACACTTAACACAGTAACAGGTTTAACACCGTAAAAAACCAACAAGACAGGTGCCTCTGTTTCACTACAACATAGATGAATGAAGAGCGGGGGGGAAAAAAAAAGAAAGAAGAGTCAAAATACTCACATTCACAAGCCTGGGTGATGCTTGAATCTGTTCTGTGCGCTGAAAAGAGAAAAAATACATAATATCAATCATAACACACTGTTCAGGCAAAAAAAAAAAAAAACCCAAAAAAACACACACACACAAGAAACTGCACTTGAGTATTGGCATGTCACATTATCTAACATTTTTTGCTTGAAGTCCTTCAGGTGTTATAATTATGCATATCAGCAGAAGAATACCTTCATTTTATACCGGAAAAAACATTAGTATCTATTAGTATCATTACTACAATAAATCATCACAAACATTGGTAGCTTTACTAGTTCCCACTTTGCTTTTGAGGTAGTAATCCAATGATCTGCACACTAGAGCTATATAAAGGATATCATTTTAAGACTTGCTATCAATTAGAACTAATGTTCTTCTACTTCATTTGTATTCTATCATCTATCATGTCATGATTTTGAAACTATGAAAGCAAGTTAAATAAATGATAGATAACTAAACAGCAGCCCCACAATTTTTTCTTGCTTTGCAGCCTGCATATCGCACACACAGCCAGAGAGAGAGAGAGAGAGTCAGTCTCACACTCAGTTACGCATTGATCACCGATTACACTTTTACAGTGTCACGTTAGCCTGTCAAATGAAAATAATAATAATTATGAAAGATGTCACAGTCTGACATAAAACTGACTAGTGACATTGACAACAGTAACAGTTACACATTTCACACAAGGCACAGAATGACAGATGACAGTGATACAGATCACAGAGAACAACAGTAACTAACACCCAAATCATTGGCACAAACACTGAAACAGTGAGTGTAGTGTATTGAGATAATTCATAGCAGACGATGCATGTTGTTGGAGTTACATCCCCTTTCTACATACGGGTTTGTTGAAAACCGTTCATTTGTTTGTTAGCAACCACAGTATGTCGGCCAACAGCCAGCATTTTGTTTATTAAAGTTTTATTAACTGTTTAAATGATTTAGTCTTTATTGTTTAAGTGTTGTGAACACTAGCAATGGAAAGTCTACAGTGAGTACGATCAGTGGAACACACACAATTCCATCATGCATGCTACATACCTGCAATGCCAGATATCAGAGCAGAGCCCTCACCAAGGATGGCGTTCACGAAGTCAGTAAACGAGTGAATTTTCTGCGGAGGCCCACCCCCAGTCTTCGCAGCAGCAGCCTTCTGCCCCAACACCTCCTCCTTCACATCCCTCCATTTGTAGCGCACTCCAATCATGGAGCGGCAAGCCACCCACCAAGGCCGACACATCAGCTGCAACCCTCTTCCATCCTTCGTTCTTCTTACGGATCATGTTGCCAGTATTTATCCGACACAACAGAAATTGTTGGTAATCTCTAATGGCCTGCAAGAGGATAAGAACCTCCGCATCTGTGAAGCAGACGGCACGCTGTTTAGCAGCCATTTTGTCAACAACATTGATTCGCAGAACGTTTGCGGTTATTCAAGACATGCGCAGGAGGAGGGAATCCCTCTTTTTATCTGACCTTCACCCTTTGCTTGCTGGACACTTCGCAGGTAGAAACTGAGACAAAACCCAAAGAATACAGGTACGAAAGTAGATTGCCCTGAACCCACATGGTTTGTACCCAGGTGATCTTTGGTGATCTTCTTGTAGACGCAAGTTTATCGACGACATGTATGTACGGCCCCATGTTTGTCCCACAGTGCCCCCGAGTGTGCTGATACCGGCAACCCTGACATGAACTCACAAAGGGTTCATACATGGAGAGGAAACTGAAATGGGGCGCACCAGCAGGGCATTGGGCCACAGAATTTGGGACTCGTTTTTAACTTTTAATGAGGAGGATGATGAAAATGTTACAATGGAATTCCATTTTGGCGTGAGACTCTATGACAGTGCTGTACTTTATGCTTACTGTCATGTTATATCCTAGGGTCAACGAAGCCCATGAGATACACCTTCAGTGTTGGGTCAGGAAATTTAAGCAACACTTGGAGATGTATCAGTTGAGTGGATTAAACTGGACTTTGTGGTTCAGGTCTTTACAACTGAGCCACAGAAGCGCCTATCGGGGGCAGAAAAATCCCACAAACAAATGGCTCTGATGGGAATTAAACACATGACCTCCCAGCAGGGAATCGGCGACGCTGACCACTGTTGCACAGTGGCTGGTATTCTGCTATGCCTTACAAACTTCTAATAATATGATATAGCGCATAAGAAAATAATGAAGGACATTTATAGCATGTGTTATTCAGATTATCTGCTCCTGAGTGCTTTTTTCAAAGGAAATGTCTTCCTTTGCCTCATAGGGAAAATATAACCATCAGTGTCCCCAGCTTCCCTTTCTCTCCCCCATTCCCAGCACACACACACACACTCTGGCGCCCATTTCTCCAATTTTTCTTGGACATTCGAGCAAATCCACAGGCTGCTTTCAAGGAAATTAAGGTGGTTTCCGGGAAAAAAGAAGAAAAAAAAACCTAACTTTTTTTCCTCTGTGAAACAGTCGGCTCATTGTGTCCATCTGTTGATCTCTCTCAGCACCTTCAGTGTTGATCAGGAGATTGCTAAGCAACACTTTCAGATCATGTTGTTTATAGCCCAGTCCACTACGGAGGCTACAGGCAACACTCTGAGAGGCACATCCATTCACGGTGAATGGAACTCGTACGAGTTGTTCCAGTCTTCCCATTTAACCCCATAAGTGCTCGACAGAAACGCACAGGTCCGGAAAATCCCACACTGACATTAGCCTTAAGGGACTGAAATGCAAGATCAACATCCCAGCCCTTCGCTCGCCATGCTAACTGCTGCGGCGAAGGTGGTTTTTGGTTCCTTGTTGACGAAATTGTGATGTGTGAAAACTGAAATCATGATGAACAGCCATGGTTTGATGGTCTTTTGCAGCTTATTCCTCCACACGTGCAAAGCTGGCGTTTCATTTCCTTTTCACTTTCACCCATACCAAGCAAAAGTAGAAATCATAGTGATGTACTGTATTGATACCTGTATGAAGGCAAGGCACTGTTACAAACAGCAGTCTCATTTTTAAAAATCGGCCATGTGTTTTAAAAAAAGTCTTCGTTACATACAACCAACAACCATGTAATGGTAAATACACACAAAACTTCATATTCCCAATCTTACCAATTAACGGGGGGGGGGGGGGGGGGGGGGGGGGGGGGGGGGGGGGGGGGGGGGGGGGGGGGATAAAGTAAATGAGCACGACTTCAAAGAGACAAAGCAGGGCCAATTATTCATAGTAATTATAATTGTAGACCTACTTGTTTCTTTGGGGAGGAAGAAAAAAAAGAAAAGTAAAGGAATGTGAATGAACAAACTAAGATCCAAAAATCATCAGCTAAAAGAGGACCAATTCACAGACAGTGCTCTCCATTTAAATGCAGTTCCCTAAAATAAGCTGTTTTAAATCTATGATCTTCATTCTGAAGACAGCAGAAAACACAAGCAGATGAAACCGTCTGTTGGCTTATACGAAAAACAAAACAAAAAAAACAAGCGAACAACAAAAAAAAACTCTCTTCAGCAGTGTTGGATCCACCTCTAGCGAAGATTTGCATGACAAACCACCCTGTCAGTGACAGATGAGGTCAGAAACACATCAGGTCAGAACACAAATCAAAGCCGTCCACTATTGGCTGACAAATCCACATCCTCATTGCCACCACACACAATGGCATGGCGATGGAAGTTGATGTGGTTGAAGGATGCAGAAGCAATGACAAGAATTCATGGGCCATGCTCGTATCAAAAGATTTATTTAAAAAAAAAAAAAAAGACCCAGGTTAGAATAACTGTGTGCAGTCTAATACCCAGAAAAATCGAAAGCACTACTGTCAGTGGCGGCATTGTATTGGTCTAATTCTCTCTCTGGCGCTTCCGATTTCTTCCGCTGTTTCCGGCAAGGTCCAAACGTGAGGAAGTAGATGACGACTTCGCTTAGGAACTGAATCACCTCGAAGGCGCTGCTGAGGAAAAAGACAGACCCAGCCATAGGCCCACCGTGCCTCCCACGTCTGAAGCAAACTGCGACGGCTACAAAGACCAAGAGAAATGTTAACAGCCATCATAGGATCTGTGATGCAAGCAAAGACCTGTATATACCATAGAATAAATTACAAAGTGACAAATTAACAGTGAAAAGTTAAGAAACACATATACAGAATCCAAAATCAAACACATAAACTAACGAACAAACAAAAACTAACCAGCTTAAAAAAAGAAAAAGAAAAAAAAAAAGAAAACGTCTTATTAACAGAAAAGACAGAGAGAGAACACTCCGAGACAGAGATGTGCAAGCTCGTTGTGGACTCTACTTGTATGCATGTAATTGTGATCTATCTCTCCTCTGTGTGTGTGTGTGTGTGTGTGTGTGTGTGTGTGAGAGAGAGAGAGAGAAATATGTATAAACAATTTGAGTGCGGGAAAACAAGTGCAGTTAAAACAAGTGTGGCTACATTTCCTGCATCATTATAGTGATGATTTAAGACAGGGGGATGAACGAAATTGAGAAGGAAAAATCAGGGATGTTTATTTTGTAAATATAAAATCCTTCACTAGAAGCACATGTGGACCATCATCATATATCTCGAGGACAGAACCATTCATATCGGGTACTCCTAGGCCTTTCGTCGCTGGATCCGACTTATCAGAGAGTAACGGCTGAAGGAAACAACAACAAAAATGCTAAGGAAATAAGCTGCTGAAAAACCAAAATCATTAAGTAAACAGTATCAATGTAGAAGACACTCTTTGAGCCTGTGCTTGAGGATCCATTTAAGGATGTAAGGGAGATCAAAAGGTGTCAACAGTCAAAGTGGTCAGCTTTACTGCTAAGCAACCGAATCATTGCCAGCCGCGCAAGTGCTGACGGCAGCTAAGAACTGTACAGAACAGCCTTTACTTGGATCTCCTAAGAGATGCACCCTCCCACTGATTGAACAATCAATCATATGTTTAACATTTTTTGTAGTGGGGGGAAACAAGTGCAAGCTAATAATTCCTCCGTCATTGTAATTTTTTTTTCCGCTTCACACACACACACACACACACACACACACACACACACATGTACTGCGCGCTCTGTCTGTCTCCCTCACTCATCACTCACTCACACACACACACACACACACACACACACCCTCCAGTCCCCACTCCTACCCTTAGTTTCTCTTCCCTGTCCCCACTCCTGACCTCAGTGTCCACGGGCGGCTACAAAGCGCCCACCGCTTCCCAACCTATGAAACACACTATGCTCATGAATTCATCTCGCTCTGCCACTCGGCTTACAGGGCCCATTCGTTAACTTATCTCTCTGAATAAAAAATCATTTTCAAAAACACTGCGCGTTGTACACATAATTCAGCAGATATTCCACAATATTGCCTACCTCATAGTCTTCAACTTCCGTGATATTTTCATAGTTCAAATCTTCATAAAATATGTTGATCTTGACGAAACTTTGCCTGAAACACACGCAGAAACATACACACACACGCGCGCGCGCACGCACGCACGCGCACGCACGCACGCACGCACGCACACACACACACACACACACACACACACACACACGTATGTACACAGCCACAATCTTGGGTCCATTAATGGTATGTTTTTGTCTTCGTTTTTTTTTTTTTCTTCTTTCTTTGTTGTTGTTCAAAGCTGAAATATAAAATATTTGAAACACTTTCTTTTTGTACACGCTTGTTTAGAAATAATTCCCGAACTGTAAATACATAACAATGAACTTTTTGCATTTCATCGCGTATTTACTATTGGTTTTGAAAACTCAGATTTTTTTAGCCGCCAATTTTTGTTATTGATTTTTTTTTTTCTTCATTTCATCACGCATTTACTATTGGTTATTAAGTAAAGAAAACCAAGAGTTTTTAGCCACCAATTTATGTTACACACTGGCCCCATCAGTCCTCAAGTTTCTTGACTTTGATGAAAGTCTAAATAGATCTCAAACGTATTTTTTTTTTTTTTTCAAACGTATTTAGTCTTAACGTATAAAGGTGCCAAAATGTATTCTTTGCGGTCAATAAAAAGAACCTAACGATATGGCTGATTTAGGTTATATGGGGTTAAAAAAAAAAAAAAAAAAAAAAAAAGAAAAAGAAAGACAGAAAAAGAAAAACGATTATGTCGATAACCACCATACCCATTATGAAGCAACCCGTCAGAGGAGACACCGCACTGTTGCTGACTTACTTCAGTGGTGTTCAGTGGTGCCTGTTTTGATTCAACAGGCGTAAAAAACACCACCAACTAACCCACTTACTAACGACAATAACTGCTTAGTCGCAGAGAGCCGGCGTGAGCGACCCACTACGAAGGTAGTAGCCGCTGTGTCCACCAAACGACAGTCTGAATGAACTCACCAATACCAGTTACCTCGACACAAACTCATCAAAGGCGCCACTGTCAAAAGGAAGTGGAAACTGAGGTCACCATCAGAGCAGGGCATGAATTGGGGCCTTTTCTTTTGAAATGCTGATCGATGAGGACTGGTTTGATATAGACGATGCTGCGGAATTCCATCAGTTCTGGTCTGATGTAAAGTTACAGGGCTGTTCTCTACGTTTACCTTCATAATACATTCAAACGTTAACCAAGCAGGGTAGATCCACAAACCTGCAGTGTTGATCAGAAAATAATATTTGACCAACGTCCTCAGAGACGCATCCGTCGAGGGAATGAGATTCGACTGTATGGGTCCAGCCTTTCCCCAGCTGAGCCAGTGGCACACCCAACTCTAGCTGGGTACCAGTGGGGGCCGGTGAATTCCACAAATGAAATGGCTCTGATGGGAATCGCACCGACAACCTCCCGGCCTAGAATCCGCATCGTTAACCTCTGTACCACGGTGACGTGTTCAAAGAACTCGTGCAAGCAAGCGTTTCAGACCGCACGCGTGCGTAAGGCCACGCAGGCGCTACGACGAAATCGAACGATCGAAATCTTCAGACTGATCCAGTTGAATATTAATTCTGAATTTTGCCTAACTTATCACGCTAGGCCAGCCATGTTGGCAGAGCTCAAATAGCCAAGACATGTCTGGAAGCTTGCACTGAGCAGTGCCCGTAGCGAATCAGTTTAGGGCTGAAGAGCAAATTCTTCCCCCTCTTCCTTTTTTCCCCCTTCCTAACCCTTGTTAACGTCTGTGTTATAAATGCAATAGCCAAAGCAGCCGCAGTTGCATGTAATCACAACAACACGATAATGACAATCATTAATAAAGGCAGCAACAATGACATCGACACCACCAGCAATAGCTATGTTTCAGCTTGTCCAGTGAGGAGACAACAGGGTCATTTTCCAAACAGTCGCAATGAATTATGGCAGCTTACGCAATAGTGCGTGGGGGCGCTTGGCGATATTTGGTGCACTCAGTCTCGTTCTTCCGTCGGCACAACGTTTCCACCAGTACTTTCTGCAACGTCCACAATGGCGGGGGGTGAGAAAATCAGTCACACTGACGAGAATCGGATACTGACTTGATTGGCATACAGTTTGAGACCAGGCCAGCTGTTCATTGTCATGAAACCATTATAGACGAACAAAAACAACTTTGAGAACCCAAAGCAGTAGTCCTCCAAAGGGAAGAAAACATAATAGAAAATCACAATGCCACTCTTCTGATATTTCAGCCACGTGGCCTTTTTCAAGAGATGGACATCACATAGTTGTATTTTTTTTTGTTTTTTTTCTCTCTTGATAAAGGCCACGTGGCCGAAATATATAAGAAGAGTGGCATTGTGATTTTCTATTAAAACAACTTTGATTTTTTTCTTTACTATCTTTGCTGTTTGGGGTAACACGCGCGCGTACAAGCGCGCGCGCACACACACACGCACACGCACACACACACACACACACACAGAGAAGAAGCATAGATGGCCATTTAACGAAAATAAGCAAAACCGATGGCCATTTTCACACACACACACACACACACACACACACACACACACACACACACACAACACCGAAGCAGCATAGATTACTTTAACGAAAGTATAATATCAAAACGAACTTTATGACTTTACGATCGTATGTCACGAACTGTGGTCAAGTTCCTGTGGTCGATTGATATGTTTTATTTTACATGTGAAAAAAAAAAGCATTCGACGGAAAACCTAGATTACTTATTACAAGCTGTTAAAGGTGAATGATTCTTAAGATGTTTTGACCCTCTTGTCCCCGTGGCCTACTAAATCGCGGAAACCGTGGACCTGCGTGCGTTGAAAGAAGTTAACGATTAACACACGGTGACTAGTTAATTCTGGAGGATGGTCAGGTGTTTCAGAGGACAGACGTGAGTCTTCTTTTTTTCCTCCCGTTTTGCTTCTTCCAAATTGGCATTGGAAGTGTTATTGTTTACCTTAAAGACCATGACTAATCGATGGTCGACTTAGTAGACCTCCAGATACGACGCGGTAAAAAAAAAAAAAGTGTAAAGAAGGAGGGAAAAAAAAAAACCTAGACATTTACAAACTCTATGAATTGATTTTAAACAGAATGATTAACACATACACTTTTTATTTTCTAGGAACATTTCATAAAAAAAGGGTCAAATTGTTTACATTTGATTTTTAAATCGGGACGGGCACACGCAGATGCATACTTCACAATTCGACGTCAAATCGTAACTGACAGTTGACGTGACTGCACAGATACTTGTTGAGAACAAACCAATGGAAATGAAAATGTTTTACAAGTCCGTGAGAATCTGGCAAGTTTCGAACAATAAATGCGAGTCTGCGAGGACCTGGTTGATTTGTGTGTTCTGGGGCGTGCGTGGTAATATGTAAAAACCACTGCAAAATGTGTAATATGTAAACAGCCATAATGTCCATGAATATGAACACACTTTCCTCCGTTTATCTGTGTCAACGGCCAAACCACATTTGAAAAAGCACCGGGTCCTCATCTGGTTTTACACTTCCTGTCCCTGACTCCTCGATTAATCTGTGTGTGTCAATGTAGTCAACAAAAATCTGAAAATGTGTTTTATTCAAACGTTTGATTTTGGTACATTTTTTTTTTCTTTTGACTCCCTTACGGTAAACAAAACAAATAAAGAAACAAAAGAAAAAACAACAACAACAACAACAACAAAAAAACCGCGCGTTTCATTATGTGTACTGTAGAACAAAATGTGGGTAGATGATTTGGCAAAAGATGAAAACGGCAACAGCTGCAGCAGCAACAACAAATGGGCAAGAACAACAACTCTGGAATTTCACATTTCTGTTACAAAATTTAAGCCACGTGACTTACCGTATATTCATCCGCGGGCCAGTGTCGCATGGAAACAGTCTTGTAATACGACTGTTCGCTGAAACCAATCATCAGTGAACTATCGTAGCATCACGAGATATACACAGAGAACGAGAAGAATTGAGAAGCAGTTGCAGCAGCAGAAAAGTAGAAGGTGAAGACCAGATAGGAGTGCAAGCAAGCAGATTCAAAATGGTACATCATAACTTTGAACAAGTGGACAAAAAAAAAAAAAAAAAAAAAAATCATAGACCCTATCTCCTTCCCACCTCCTCCTTTCTTTCTCTCTAGATAATGGTTTAAATGCTTATCAAATGTGAATTTATGGTTTCTCCTTCTCCAGTTTCACAGACGAGCATCGTTTCGTATTCAGTGGCAAAGGTATGATGAACAGGGGAAAAAATTGTAATTTGTTTTGAAACTAGAGAGAGAGAGAAAGGATCTAATAAATATATGTTGACACTGGAGAGTGATCACAACTTTACCGTATGCAAAATACTTACTGGAGGCGGGAAAATACAGAAAAAAGGACATTGAAACGCTTCATGACCGAGTGAATGCAAAATGTATAATGTTTTTTCTTACAGGTTTGTGAATCCTAAGAAGTAAACAAACTAACAGTCAAGACAAACATACTAATTAAATCATATCTGGATGGTCAAGGTATTACGAATGCGTATTTGTTTTGTTTTGTTTCGTTTTTGTGCACTTTTCTTTGAATTTTATCACTGAAAACAAATGAATGTATGCAGCCCTTACTGTCATAGTGTCAAAGTGTCAAATCTCTGTCTATCTTCCTCCCTCTCTCTACCCGTTCCCGCCCCCCCCCCCCCCAACACACACACGCGCGCGCGCCCAGAGAGAGAGAGAGAGAGAGAGAGAGCAGAGAGAGAGAGAGAGAGAGAGAGAGAGAGCAACGCACACAAGGGCGCACAAAAAAAACAGACGAGAAACCTACTGGCAAGGATTCCGACAGTCACACTGCAGAAAGCCCTCCTCGAAATCATACTGCACGCCCAGCATACACCGCACCTCTGTACACCACCACAGAACAACGCCGGCTGGGCTGTGAAGCGTGGCACGAAGTGCCAGGTAGTAGTAGCATGGCACGTCATGGCATGGTACAGTTTGATAAGGTATGGCATGTTTGCGTGTGTCATGGCATGGCATGGCGTGGTTGGATGTGATACGGCATGATGTAGTACGACATGGGTCTGGCGCTGCATGGAATGGAACGAGGTATGGTTTGGTGTGATAAAACGAGCTGTACGGTGTAGTATGGAATGAATAGGCATGGTGTAATATAAAATATGTATGGTAACGTATGGTTATAATATAACACATATAGATTAAAAATATACTAACATCATTAACAGCAGCAATAACAAGAATAAAAAGAACATCAACAACAACAAGAACAACATAACAACAACAACACGCACACACACACGCACGCACGCACGCACGCACCCAACACGCATAACGATGCCACGAAAACTTAAGCCAGATAGGTCAATGGACGCTGCGGCATCGACAGCTGGTAGTAACTTGGACAAATGTTTATATGCTCCATTGCATGACGACAGATTACAATACAAAAGCTGCACTAATGTTATCAAAAAAAAAAAAAAAAGAAAACAACAAATGTAAGGACTGCCTACTAGAATAATAGAGATAAAAAGCATAAACAAATAAACAAAATCAGCCAACGACAATGGGTGAATTTAAAAACAGACAAACGAACAAATCAACAGAAAGCAGGTCAAAGGGAGTAATGGGAAAGCGAAAACTACTGGCACAGAATGCCCAGAAAGGGAGAGATTCAAAACACATCTCATATGAAAACCCTGCGCGCACCCCTCCACCTCTCTTCCTCTGATGTCACTACGGGGAATACGAGTTACAGACACAGCCCGGTACTCGCTAAAAGCCTAAGCTTGTACAGCTCCGGACAGCCCATCTTTCTAACGCAGAAGAATGCCAGAACTGAACGCTGTAGACCGGAAAATAGTCGGGAGGTGAGATGAACGTTCTAATGGCTTGATGTCCTTAAGGACATGGTGTCCCTGACCGAAGTTTTGGTGGCAGGGAGCCTGGTCGTTGGCAAGTGTCTAGTGCTTGGTTTCCGCACGGGGGCTGTCCTATCTTGTTCTGGTTTTTGTCCTATATTGGCGTCTGGTCCTCTTCTTTCTTTCTACTGAACTGGTATCCAGCACATGGTTCTGGTTCCATGTCAACTGTGGTGCTGGTCAGCCGACTGTGGGCGATAGTACTCTTTGCCCCCCCCCCCCCCCCCCCCCCCCCCCCCCCAATCCCCCCTCTCCAAAAAGGCCTCTTTCAGAGCCGCCAGGTGGACTTTTTCATGCTCGGGTGGCGATGGTCCGGTACAGCGAGAGGCCACCTGAAAGATGGAGCAAGACGGATGTCGCCGCAAGCTTCCCTTCCATTCCCTTACTGACAACGGCCGAAAGGGCAGTTTTTCACCCCATCACCGAGAGGGGGGCCCAGCATGCCGAGCAAAACACATGGTTTGCAAGGCCACGGTTATCGCAGTGAGGTACCGCTCCATCGGCAACCGCCCCATATTCTCAAGGACCTGTCCCCAGGCGACACAGCCTAGGCCTGCCGTCATCCATGTGGCTGGAAGGTCGACTGCGCCGCCAGACGTTGACCGCTCACATCAACACTCATCGAGAAACAGTAAACAAGTAGGGTAACTTTTGCTCCCATAAGAAAACCTAACACAGAGTAACATCTATAATAAAATTTACTCTGTGTTAGGTTTTCTTACGGGAGCAAAAGTTACCCTACTTGTTTACTGTTTCTTGTTTACTGTTCCCTGCCTCACTTAATTCTCAATTAACCCATCGAGAAAGAACGACCACCTCTCCCTCGGCACTCCCTGCTATGCCACCCTGCAGTGAGTGAATGTGTTTACACGTTGGATACTGTGCAACTGTTGTCGCAATAGAGGTACGCTTAGAAAACAGCCTGAAGCAAATTCACAGGGGAGATGTCGGTGTCATGCCTTGGAATGGGACTGCCTCAACAGCGCCATTATCGTCCTTGAGAACATCGTCTGGCCATGGTCACGGCACGACAGCACAGCGGTATATCAACCAGCTGCTGATTATGAACAAAACAAAACAACAAAAAAAAAACACACCAAACAAACAAACAACTGAACAAGGATCTTGGCACCAGTTTTCGTCCAAATCGATCAATCTGAACTTATTTAAATTAAATCAAGAAAACGATTAAATTTGTTGAACTTTGATTTTGCGCTCATTTTGCTGTTCAATACATACCTCCAAATTTGTTTTTTCTTCCTCTATGCACCATGATTGATAATGTTTTTTCTTATCGATCTTCTAGTACAGATTTTCACCATTCTGTCACTGCAATACACACCTTGATCAGTCTCTGACATGGCGGCAGATCTCGCTCCAAGGTCCGCCGCACGTGCTGTCCACCTTGCTCACTGTAACACTGGCACTTGTCCATGATGCTCCCGTGCTCACAGAACAACTGACATGCCTGAAAACACACACACACACACACACACACACACGCACACACACACACACACACACACTTGATCCATAAGTGATATTCTGATTTTCGCATTCTTTCGCTTACACATGTTTGAAACTGGAATATTCAACTGATTGTTTTTTTTCTCTAAAATCCATTTTGTTTTTACACCCACTACACCCACCCCCTCCGTTCTCCCGTCCTCTTCCACACATGTTTGAATTATAATGCAGACTTTACCATTCAGTGCCAAAGACATGCATTTCTTAACCCTGTAACACTTTGGTATCCGAAAACAGAAGGCTAATGTTATTAACGCTAAACTCAGTTAATGGAGGTTTCAAAACGAGGTGACAGAACGCAGGAAGTGAAGCAAATTTTAAAAAAGAAAGTTACTGGTTCCGCAAGACAATACCGACAAACAGGTTACAGGACAAAACATGATCCATTTCGACCTCTGGGGTCTTCTTTCAGACAAAACAAAACAACGTCTAGGACAACTGAAACGAAGAACGAGCAACCACTTATCTTCTCAGTTAAAGGAAATCATACATGAAGACTACAATACCGGTGGCCTGATAACGTAAAAATAGTAGCATTTACTCAGTCCGTTAATTTACATGTATAGATGAATGTTTTGATTTCCCTGTTCTGTTATCTTCTCTCATACTAAGTTTATGTGCAATGTAATGAGAGGATTTTTTGAAAACACTAGTTCCTACCTCCAGACAGATACATGTAGTTGGAAAAAAAAAGAAAAAAAAATCGCCCAATGTGGGGCTCGAACCCACGACCTGGGATTAAGAGTCCCATGCTCTACCGACTGAGCTAACCGGGCGTCTACTACTTGCGGTTCAAATAAAAATACATATACTTTGATTATTTGAAAAATAATTATCATGACTCCACCCGGAAAACGTGGACAAACGAATCAGAAGACAAATCACGACGCATTTCGACCTCTTAGGTCTTTTTCAAGCGAGATAAACGACAATCAGGACAACGAAAATGAAGAACGAGCATCACTTATCTTTGTCCAGTTCGGCGCAAGATGGGCGCTCAATGAAAACGAGGCGATGGGGAAGAAGACAACGCGAGTTGAAATAGTAATGATGGTAACGATAAGACAGATAATGATGCTGATGATGAAGATAAGAATATACAAAAAATGATAAAGAGAGGTTTATTACCACGTTAGGTGATAATGTGGCGATAGCAGTTGCAGTATGGGAGAAAGGAGAGGGGTTAGAGGATTTGTCGAGCAGCACGGTTGTCGTGGCAACAGTGTTAGCGGCGGTGATGATGATGATGATAATGTCTATAATCACACTGGTAGTAATAATAATGATAACAGTACAACAATAGTAACTGTAATGGTAATGATAGTACTACTAATAAAAGTAATGGTACAAAAATAAGATAAAAGATAATAGTAGCGATAGTAATGATAACAATAGTACTAATACTAATAATAACAAGGGGAGGGATGAAGAAAAAAAAGGAGGTGGTTGAAGGAGAAGACGGGAAGAACAAAGAGGAGAAGGAGGGTATAAATTGTGGGGAAGGATGGAATCTACGTATGTTAACAGTTATATTAGGTAAATTAATAGTTTTATTAATCATCATGATTGTAACCATATCAGTAATGATAGTGATATTGCAGGAGGCTGGAAAAGTGGTAGGCTGGAATATCAGAAATATTGTAAAGTACTATGATGATATTGATAGTAATAGCAGATATAATATTTGTAACATTTATGAAGTTGTAACAACGGTTATAATGATGATGATAGTAAAAAAAAAAACAAAAAAAAAAAAAAACACACAAAAAAAAACGAGTAATAGCCTAATAATGATGATAGTGATCATAATAGTTATAGTAGTGACGAAATAAATGATGTTAAAATTAATTGAGGTAGCAAGAACAGTAAAGTTTTTTCTTTTCTTTTTTTTTTTAAGATGATGAAGATGATAGTGCTGATACTGACGACCTGATGACAGTGATACTGGCAGCAATAAAATCAAAAGTAATATTGGTAATAGTGTAGTTGGTGGAAAGAAATACAAATGGTCAACGAGTAAAAATGAACAGTGCTACTGGTGCAGGGGGGAAGGTGGTGAGGATAAATATAGTAATGTTAATAATGGCAACGGTATGTGAAATGGTATAGGGATGATCAATGAGTGAAAGGTTAACTGTTCACCGTGCTGTTCGACAATCCTCTAACCGACCCCCCCCCCCCCCCCCCCTTCTCGCGTACTGCTGTTGTCACATATACAAAAGTGGTAATAAATGCTCTCTTTATTATAAACCTCTATTATTATTATTTTGATGAGATCAAGGCAGCTATGTCTGACAGGAGCAAGTGGAAGGAGTACGTCACAGTGGCTCGATCGGGAGATGGTCCTAACTGAACTGAACTTATCATTCTTTCAATATTTTGATCTTCATCGTTATCATTTTTTATTACTGCTGTCAGTCTTGTTATTATCATCATTACTACTTCAACTCGCGTTGTGTCTCCTTCCCGTCGGCCTCGTTTTCATTCAACGCCCATCTTGCGCCGAACTGGGCAAAGATAGTGATGATTGCTCGTTCTTCATTTTCGTTGTCCTTGCTGAGTGTTGTTTATCTTGCTTGAAAAAAGACCTAAGAGGTCGAAGCGCGTCGTGTTACTCGGTGGAGTCATAACAATTACTTTAAAGATTTGTTCAGATCTCCGCCTACAGTCGCCTCACCCTTGCTACTATAACATTTTCTTTCTTTCCCTGCCCCCTGTCGATAGCGGTAGCTGAAAAAAGAGGTCGAGCTGGATCTGGTCGCTGAGGAACAAAAGTTGAAGTTCAGAAGAATTTAGTTCTGCTGGAGTTAGAACAAAAGTTGACGTTCAGGTGTGCGGTAGCGATATGTGTAGGACAACTGTCTTGAGACCTTCGCCCATCTACAAGGTGCTGGTTCGTATTCCGCCAATGCCAGAAAATAATTCTGGTAGCAGAAGGGCATCTGGAAGTCATGACCTGCATGAGAACCGGCCTCCTAGAGTGTTAAAGTAAGGGCTGAAACACTTGTTTGCATGGGGTTTTTTCTTCTTTGAAGACCTTCAGGGCTTTTCTCTACTGACATTATCAAGTCTTGCAGCTGACATCAACAGCTTACCCTGCGTGTGTAGGTGTGGCCGTATCTCTCACTGAACGCTTCCCCGTTCTGACAGTCTCCGTAAGGTTTGCCTAGTCTGTTGATGTTGAGCTGGAACAACAAAACCTTCATCATCAGCGATTGACTGTACGGAACAGATTGATCGGTGTGTGTGTGTGTGTGTGTGTGTGTGTGTGTGTGTGTGTGTGTGTGTGTGTGTGTGTGTGTGTGTGCGTGTGTGCGTGCGTGCGTGCGTGTGTATGTGTGAGATTCCAGATGGCTTAATGTTCAAAAGTCATTAGACTCTTAACATTTCCGCTAAATGCATATATACAATCAAATACATCACGCATGGACTCTGTAAATAACACAAATTCTAGTTTCTGAGAGTTAAACACTCGGCAAGGCTGTGAACTGAACTCAAGAGAATTAAACTCAGCTACGCCTTCCCACTGTCCCAGCCCCCTCTGCCCTGATCTCCTAACATCAGAATCACCTATGCGCATTACTACCCCCCCCCTTTTCATCCTTACCCTTTCCCCTGCGCCCCACCCCCACCCGTTCTTTCCTGATACACTACATTTCGATTTCGGCCAACGGCCCACAACTTACATTGCACTATTTTCAAAACAGGCTTGACAGTACTAATTCATTTATAAATTTCTGTCAGTATTTCACGCTTTTTAATGGCATGATGCACAAACTGAGCCACATTTTGCATTTATATTGCACATATGACATCAGTACATTTCATGAAGTCACCAAATAATTCTTCACTAATTCGGCTTGTGCCAAGATATTTAAGTCGTAGTTCTTTGTAGCATGGACAGTTACAAAGTGAATTTCATTTTCCATCTCAGTTCTGCGAAAACTACACAGTACGTCTGTGGTACCATTTTTGAGTATTTCGAGAAACGTTTGCATTCAATGGGAGGGTATCTATTCTCAATTTAGCGATAGTATCTCTAAATTGTTTAACTAGCATATTATCAACATATGGTTCGCAAAGAAATTTGACTTAAATGAAGAATACAGAGAAAATCTCTCACTGCTGTTAACTGTAGTGGACCAGTCATCAATGAAGTTTGCTGAAAGACGCACTCTTAATAATGACAGAAAAGATCGTTCATTTCCGACGCTTTTGTTCAGCCAAGCGAAACCAAATTCGCAGTTTTGAAGCACATATCTTAGTTTAGATGCCCAACATATCTTTCCATTTCTTCCATAGTGAGCTGCATTAAATACGCTTTCTTGGGGAATCTGTTAATATCCATATGTAGTAGTTTCAACCAATACTTCACTGCTCTCAAGCATGAATTGATGTATATGGGAAATCTGCCTAGCTCTCCATACATACATGTGTTTGGGGGTTTTAGGGGAGACGCTGAAAAATCGCTTACATGCCTGAGTATGCACTTTTTTAAATCACTTCTATGGCATCTAGACCCCAGATTTCTGACCCATATAACAAGATTGGCTGGGACCTGCGCGTCAAAGATTTTAAAGCACGTCTGTCTTGTAATTTCATTGAGTTTGAGGAGAACTCGAGCAGTCAAAGACAGCTTTCTTTCCCTTCGTTACAATGTGGCCGACCCCTTGCACAAAACTGAACCTTGTAGTAAATGTAAAACCTAATATGTGTAACTGTTTACAACTTCCAGCTCCTTGCTATCCAGAAACCATTTTTCATGTCTGCCTAAGTAACCCCCTTTTCTGAATACCATAACCTTAGATTCATCTACGTTAATATCTAAGAACCGATCCTTGCACAGTGCACTAAGGTGGTTCAACTGATTTTGTAGTCCTGCTGGTGTTCTTGATAAAAGTGCTAGATCATCTGCAAATAAAATGAACAATTCACCTAGACCAGGCTGCAACTCCACTCCATTCAACAAGTCGGTCATTGTTTCGTGACACGAACACAGGATACGACTGATAAATACATGCCCTTTAAGGCCATTAAAAATGGACCAGACAAAACCCGCTCTCCCGGAGAGTTTGAGAGAGAAACACGATGAACGGAATCGAAAGCCTTTTTCAGATCTATGAAGGCTACATACAGTTTTTCACCCTTTTTACTGAACGTTTTCTCTCAATAACAGAAGCTAGCGTATAGATATGATCTATAGTTGAATATGATTTCCTGAAACCTGCTTGCTCCTCGACGATTTTTTTCCATTTACATCCATCCAGTTTGTAAGTCTCATTCTGAGTATACTTGTATAGAGTGTACTCACGACACTCATAAAGAAATACCTCTATAATTATCAGGCACGTCTGTGTCGCCCTTCTTAAAAATGGGTACAATTATTGACTGTGACCACTATACTGGGAATTCGCCATTTCTGAACATTTTATTGAACAGACAAGTCAAGAATGAGACAGACTGCAACCCGGAAACCTTTAACATTTCTGCGGTTATTCCATCACAGCCACATGCTTTTCCATTCTTGAGCCCAGAAATAGCCTTTCCAATTTCCTCCTCGGTAATAGGGACATTTAGTTCATCGACTGAATCTTCATCAACATACCTGTTGGCATGAATTCTCTGCCCTCCGCCTCCTCCGTGCTAAAAACAGCTTTAAAATGTTGGTACCATTATTCTAATGTTATGTTTTCGCCTGTCTTCTTTTTATGCGTACATGTATTTGATCTTACTTCAGCATACCTAGCGTCCCGAATAGCATTATTCAGTCTATTCGCTCTTTTTTTTTTTTTTTTTTTTTTTTTTTTTGTTTTTGTTGCTTGTTTTAACTGTCTGTAATTCTTTCTTGCTTCCACAAAGGCAACTAGATGTATATTCTCGATTACGCTACCTTCATCGTCATTATCACTGTTTCCATTCTCTACTTTCTCACTACTTTGTGGTTCCTTTATGTCTGAATACTTTTCCTTCCTTTTCATAGATTTTCTGTATGTATTTAAAAGTTTACGAGCTTTTTGCTTAGCTTCTTTGCATGCTATATCAAACCATGGGGCCCCTTTATTTTCAAGTTCGATACCTGTTCTGACTCGCTTTTTCATACATGATGATGCATTCAACACACATCGACAAATCTTGTCAAGGTTGACTCAGTGTTTGTCTCAATTTCACTGAAAGCTCGGTAAAGCTCCTTCTCAGTCTCAGGACAAGGAACGCCTCTTCCTTCTCCTTTGCCCAACACAGCTGTACTTTCCAAGCACCCTGTTTATCATCATTTTTGTTCACTGAACGGGAACTAGTACAGTTACTGAACGTGGCTGATACTGGCAAATGGGTAGGCTCGACCTGATCGATTATCTTGAAAGAACAAACAAAATCATGATCATGCAATTCATTAGATATGATAAAGTATAGTCAATAACGCTACCCCCTGTGCGACAAATGTACGTAAAGCCGTCATCAAATCTTTCTCAAACATTCCGTTGAGAACAGAACATTGGAACATACTACAGAATTCAATCAGTCGAGACCCAAGTAAATCAACGGTTGAGTCTGAGAACGTCGATACAAATACTTCATCATGATGACTAAACGGGTCAGCATCCACATTGGTCAAACCATTCAGACTAGCTGGATTTAGGTCACCACAAATAAACAAGGAGAAGTCTTCAAATCTTTCGTATATGGTATTAACACAACTAGGGTTTCAATTTCAAATCCATTTTGTAGAACGTTGTATACAAATTTGAATCACTTGGAGGAATGTATGTTCCTATGAACATTACGTCCTTGGATGTACCAAACAACGATTGGTCTAAGTGCAGACAAACTAAGTTTTCATGATCGAGTTTGATCACCTTTATCCACTTGCTCAATGTACTTCTGTATCCAACAACAAGCCCGCCCTACGCGTTTCTTCCCCTACGCGTCCCAATAGTCCAAAAATTTATGTGATTGGAAATCAAAATCAACGAAAGTTTCTATGAGACAAAAAAATATCGAACATTTTAAGAAAGCTTACGAAATCATCCAAATCTAGACGATGAAGTAACCCCTCCACATTCCATGTAAGCACGTGTAGTGCCTACCTTCATTGATTGTCCGTGGGCACTGGCCGCGCACCCTATTTTGATGTAGTGGTCAATCGGGAATCTTTCCTACAGTCCCGACGTCCCCCGGAGCTGGTAACACCGGAGTTTTGCCTGTCGTGGTGCGGTGTAGGGGGGCGAGATCGAACTCCTCCTCTGCCCCGCGTACCGTGAACCCCTCCCTGTCCCAGCACTGGTCGTTGGAAGACTGGTCGTGATGATGCCTGGAGCTGGTGTGGTCTTCCCCGCCCTCTGTGGCTGTCCTCCCTCACCACGGTAGAGAACAGCCTGTCGTCTACTTGCTGTGTAGGTGTACGCTGATCTGCGGCCGTGCTGTCGTCAACAGACCCACTGCTGTCGTGTCCACTGCCGGTTGGTCTGTCACCTGCCTTTCCCGACACGCCTGCCGCCGCTGCCTCTCTGTTCTGAATTGGGGGGTGGGCTGGAAATCTTCCTGGGAGTGAGCGAGGAGTGTTGCCGTCAAGCTTCACCATTTCTTTTTTCTTCAGATCAAAGGTAAAGACCCCATCATCCGTTCGGAGCTTGTATCTGATTACAGCCCTCTTGTTGTCGCGCATTTCTTTTCTCAGCGCTAACAGTCCTTTTTGTTTACTCCGACGCATCCGACACTCTCTCTCACATATAGCTGGGGGTCACTTCCTTTCAAGTAGCCGGCCCGTGACCTCACCAGATCCCGATCTTTGAAGGACAGACACTTCACTATCACCCCTGTTTTTCCCAAGGAATGCGCTCCTTCGATTCCTGCATCTTTGGCGATTTTCATGTTGACTTTAATGATGGAGCGCACTTTAGTCTCACACTGTTCCCAGGATTCATTTCCATCTGTTAACAGTCCACCAAAAATCAAGTCGTTTCGACGGGAACGATTTTTTCCAAGTCATCAATTTTGTCCTCAAGCTTTTCTACAAGTGTTTGGTGCGATTCCAGGCTGTCCTCAAGTCTTTCATAGTGTTGAAACATTGCATCAATATCATCTGTAATTATTTTCTGTTGTTCACACGTGTTCGTCTAAACGACTGTCAAGTTTTAGTCTCCACTTCCGCTATCTTTTTAGGTAAAATGTTCTCGTTTGTTTCCAGTTGGTCTTCAATTCTTTTCACAGATTCTGTAAGTATTTGCACTGACCGTACAAGTTGTTGCAGAGGAGGCTGTCCCGTGTCCGTTTCTCGTGCGCTCTGATCGTGCTCAGTTTTGCTGTTTGTGCTCTGTCCGGCCACTGGGCCAGAGCTGAACTCGATGCCCGACATCACGAGAAATGCGAACAGCGTTGTGACAGCAAAATGGCCAGCGAAATTGAAGACTTTGAACCCTCGAACTCTTTTTTTGCGAAAATCAATGCTTTTTTCTCTCCAACAGTTTTATCAACCTTGGCACAAAAATGCTAACTGCCCATCGGTGGTCTTGTATGCCAACTGGCATTGTCGAAGATGTCAATAAATGTACTAATTAACAAAAAGATTAAATTTTTTGACGGAGCTCAGAAGATGTGCTACTGCTTGCCTTGTGAACACGGTTCAGAGTCAGAGAGAGTGAGAGAGAGAGAGGGGATGCGTGCTGAATGCGTGCGAGCACGCGAACGTGAACGCGCTTGTGTGTGTGTGTGTGTGTGTGTGTGTGTGTGTGTGTGTGTGTGTGTGTGTGTGTGTGTGTGTGTGTGTGTGTGTGCGTGTGTCTGTGTGTGTGCGCGCGCGCGTGTGTGTGCATGTGTGATGCATTCAAAGAAATAATTTTTAATATTGAGTTTTTTTTCGGGACCAGTATCGGCCAAATGTTTATCGGTTTCGACAAACTGATCTGAGCAAAGCACAATCACTTATTATTATTTCCAGTGAAAGATTACACCTGGATGCAGATGATAGGAAATGTGTGAATATCAACACCAGTGTTGTTGATTGTGTTCTCAGGCTCCGTCCTGGTTTTCACGGTCAGTTGTTTTGATATACTGACTGCTTTGATGCCATGTCGTCAGGTGCTTGTTGCCATGTCTTCAGGTGTTCGTCGCCCTGTCATCTAGTGCTCGTCGCCCTGTCGTCAGGTGTTCGTTTGCCATGTCGTCAGGTGTTTGTTGTCATGTTCTCAGGCCATGTGTTCGTTGCCATGTAGTCAGGTGTTCGTTGCCATGTCCTCAGGTGTTTGTTGCCATGTCGTCAGGTGTTTGTTGCCATGTGGTCAGGTCTTCGTTGCCATGTCAGGTCTTCGTTGCCCTTTCATTCTTGATTTTAAAGCAGCCACTGAAATTGTTGATTATACGCATGTTTTTCGACCATGCTTTGACAACAAATATAACCTGAGTAATGTGTCATCGACATTACCATCTTCAGGGTATTGTTATACGGTTGTGTTATAATTCAGTCATGGATGTTGATTACCTGATATGGACAAGCAAATACAACCACAGTAACTCTCTCGACATTCCTCTCTCTCTCTCTCTCTCTCTCTCTCTCCTCTCTCTCTCTCTCTCTCACACACACTCTCTCCTCTCTCTCTGTGTCTCTTCACCCGCCTCAAGGCAATGTTAGTCTCCGTGCCAGACATGACTGCCATGCCATCTTCCTCTGGGAAAGCCAGCGTGTTGTGCGGGTGGATGATGATCTGAATCCCTGTGCCTGTAGTCACCCCATGCAGGTACTCGTCGCTCTCCAGGAAAACCACCAGTGACATCCCTGAAATTGAAGGAGGTACCAGGTGAGGGAGCTCAACCTAACGATTTCCGTGCGGTCTTTTGTCATGTTTGTCTGTCTACCCTGTGGAAGGACCTAGTGGGCGATACGCGTTGCTTTTGTGTGCCGTCATATGCTTGTTCGAGTGGCCATCTAGATAACACGGTACAGCACGCCACGCCACGCCAGTCATTGATATATCGGCGTATACTTTTTCTCTCATCCGGCCCTTCGTATTACAAAGAATCCTGTCTTGATTACCTACAGTCCAAATTATGTAAGAGTATAGACGTAAACTTACAGCAACAACAACAATGATGATGACAATGGTGATGATGATAATGATGATGATGATGGTGATAACATGCTACTACAACTAACAATATTGATGAAATGATGATTTTGACGATGATGATATTACTACTACTACTGCTGCTACTGCTACAGCTACCTGCTGCTACTGCTACTGCTGCTGCTACTACTACTACTAGTACTACTACTTATGATGATGATGTTAATGATGATGACGATGATGATGAAATAACTGAAGTACATTAAGCACAGGAACAAAAAACACGCTTATGATGCCTAGCTTCACCTCCCAAATAACCCCCTCGTGTAGTGATCATGGCGGGGTGGTCGATGGTGAAACAGTTGCCAAACATCGTTGAGGTCAGCACGGTGAAGTTCCTGAAATCAAGCACATGAAAAAAGATTAAAAATGTTACTGAGAGAGAGAGAGAGAGAGAGAGAGAGAGAGAGAGAGGGCAGTTTGCCTCTTCAAATCACGTCCCAGTGTGTCCCAGTCTTACTACTGAGGCCAGTCCTCAACGGGGCGAGCGAGGGTGCTGGGGAGCGCGCAGACCATCACTGGGTCAATGATATAACTTACTAACTCTTATGTCCATCGAAACCCTCTCTTTACTTGAGACGGCGGGAACGATAAGGTCATATGACACACATGCAAAGAAAGAAGAGGCTGTGGGTAAGTGGAGGAAGCGGCATGTGGAAAAGTGGAGGGCTGTGTGTTGGAGGGACGCATTCGGCGCGCCGTAGTTGAAAGCAAGGCCGCCTTTCATTAGTCACGTAGCCTTTTGTTTCACCCCCGACTTGTTCCAATGCTGATGTCATCTCATATCTACGTTGTTTAATCTGACGCTTCTTTCTACTTTAATGGCGCAATGAAATTGTGTGAGAAGATGTATAGGCGTTTCTATTTGAAGCTTTCATATGGCTTTACTTTCTGATTCACCATGAGTTACAAATACTTAATAATAAAACAGATTTTTTTGACCGCCGATCTTCTGTGAACAATACAAACTGTCTTTGAAGATGCTCAGAAGATTTCAAAAATAGAAACCAACCACCAACCAACCAAAAAAACAAATAAACCAGAACAAAAATCTTCAATATTCACATGCACCCATATTTTTCATTGGAGTTTTCCCCCCCCCCCCCCCCCCCCCCCCCCCCCCCCCCCCCCCCCCCCCCCCCCCCCCCCCCACACACACACCCCCCCCCCCTCAGTCGCCGCATTTTTTTCCCCTCATACACCCCCTCAAGCGCCCCCCCTTCCAAGCATAAGACTCCTCCTTTTACCACCACTCTCTTTTTCTCTCTATTTCTGTTTGCCTCTCTTTTTTCCCTTTCCCCATTACACACACACATACACACGCATGTGCGCACGCACACACACACACACCACACACACACACACACACACACACACACACGCGCGCGCGCGAGCGCACGCACACCTGAAGACGATCTATGACCGAAACGTTGATTTTTTTTTCCATTTTAAAATCTTAGCATCCTCAAAGACAGTTTGTATTATCGTATCACATTTAGCAGGGTGCATTTATTTATGCCACACTTCGCACACTATTTTATGAGATAATTATTTATGTTTACTCCTAAGCTGGATGAAAACAATGCATAAATTGGTTGGATCCTAATCTTGATTTAGAAGCAAGTTAATGGTTGTTGCAAATTTGCATATTATTTATCAATGTATGTCTTTACTAAGAAATCGTAAAACTAATAACTCATGCTTGTTGCAAATTTGCATATTATTTATCAATGTGTGTCCTTACTAAGAAATAGTAATAACTAATTACAATTTTAAAAAACAGTAATTGAAAAAATATTTAAGTTTTGCAGAAAAGACAAGCCTAAGATTTTCAGCCTTCACCATTTAGTGACATCTTCCTGCAGAAGATGGCTGCTAAGATCTTATCCATGTTTATCATTCTTCCGACGACTGTTTCGGTAACGCATGCAATTGCCGAGAAGAAAACAAATGTACTATGGTCTCTCTCTCTCTTTCTCTCTCTCTCACACACACACACACACACACACACACTTAACACACACACACACACACACACACACACACACACACACACACCTTAATGATGGCGATGGCATAGTCTTAAGTTTGTTCTACACGTGAGAAAAACAAAACCCACAACACAAAGGTTGAAAAGTGAAAAATTTGAAGGGTGGAATGGGCGACATTGTATTAAAGACGCACGTTCTCTTCGGGGAGGGTAGGTCCCCGCGTTTACTGTGTGAATGCGTATAATGCAATGCAATGGAATGCAATGCAATGCAATGCAATGCAATGCAAAACAATGCAATGCGATGCAATACAATGCGATGTCATACGACGATTCAAAACAAAACAAAAACAAATCAAAAGAAAATACGGTAACGACTGACATGACACAACACGACGCAAATACGACGCAAAGCTACAGAGTACAATACCATACACTGCAATGCAATGCGACAACATACAATGCAGTGTGACAATACAATACAGTGCAATACAATACAATAAAGCATGATACATTACAATACGGTACAGTACAATATAACGTGGTAGAAGACAATACAATGCCACAAAGTAAGCTTACAATTATTACACGTCTTATTTATCATGTGAATATCAAGAGATAAAGGTGACTTACATTTTTTTTGCTTTTTTTTTTTTTCAAACGTTAAAACAGAAAAATGATGACTTTCTGCGGACTACTTATGTTATCTTGTAAAAGGTAGAAAAATACAAAAAAATCCACGTACCGTGCGATAATTGCTCATCATGTAAAAGACCAGGAGACAACCGTGACTTATTCTGGATGACCGGTCCATCATGTGAAAAGCTCTTAACACGAAATGACTTACGGCGGACGATTTGCTCATCTCGGGAAAGATCAAAAGACAAAGAAGAATTACGGCGGATGGCTCGCTGATCCTACACAAAACATGAAGCTTCACGTGACTTGCTCATCGTGGGAAGGGACCAAAAGATAAGGATGACTTGCTGGGGACGAGTTGTTTCAAAAGATTCAAGAGTTGACACGATGCCCAAAAGAGAAAAGTGCGCAGAAACATCAACACATTCATTCGTGGCCATTTCTAAAAGACTCACTTTGTAACACAACGTACGCTAAAGTCATATTTTGAGAGGCCTCTGGTCAGGAGACCGCGACAGCGTTGGCCTGCGGAGCTGACGGCTGTTAGTCGGATTTCTTTCTTCTGTCCTCTGTCCTCTAAGCGGTAAATGGGTGCCTAATACGGTTCAGGGGCGGCTGCGGAAGGAGAAAGATAGGCACCGCCTTCCATCATGCCATGCTCTAGACACAGTGAAGCTCTGACACTGTACTGCGGCTCCTGTAGCCGGTAGGCCAGGGGAATGTCGAACCTTTTTCTTGTCGAAAGGAGTATTCATGACATCCGATAAAGCGTGTAAACCGGCAGAAATAATAACGTGAAAACCTGCCACTTTCCCTTCCTCAGAAACTGCTCTCCAATCTCTCTCTCTCTCTCTCCTCTCTCTCTCTCTCTCTCTCTGTGTGTGTTGTGTGTGTGTGTGTGTGTGTGTGTGTGTGTGTGTGTGTGTTTGTCATTGACCATTTTGCTTCTCACTTGACCGACACATCGAAGCACATGAGACCGCACGACAGCAACGAATAAACACACAGGGCATTCCATGCCCGATGACAAAACTGTAGCCCTGACACAACGACGACACAACTAACGTGTAAAACCATGCGTAGCAGTATGAACATGTACATAACACATACGAGATAACCAAGAATATATGATGTATTAAAAACTAGCAAACAAAACACAGAACCCACCCTTCTGATGCATAACTTTTTAAACACTCTTTTTGGGGCCTCCATTCTGTTTTCGTTTGTTTGTTTTTCTTTGCTCGTTCGTTTGTTTTCTGTTCACATTCTCTTCTTAATTCTACTGTATGGCGTGCACTCTCCCACCCCATCCCCCTTTTTAAAAAAAAAAATCTTTTTCCTTTCGTTTCGGCTGGAGAGAAACTCAATCATAAAAAACACGCATTAAAGCCAACCACCACATTCTTATACAATCGGCATTCATTTTCCATGGACAAATTTCAAGGGGGGACATTTCTATGGGAGCCACTACTGGTACACAAAGAAACCAAGGACTCACTGCGGCAGACAGCGGCGTCCAGAGAAGGAACAGTCCACGATCATGTCCTCTGCCTGATGCCCCACCATCTGCTGAAGCTCTCTGTGGACAGAGGGAAAACATTAGGTCACGCCATCTGCTGAAGCTCTCTGGGACAGAGGGGAAACATAGGTCACACCATCTGCTGAAGCTCTCTGTGGATAGAGGGGAAACATTAGGTCACACCATCTGCTGAAGTTCTCCGTGGACAGAGGGGAAACATTAGGTCACGCCATCTGCTGAAGCTCTCCGCGGACAGAGGGGAAACATTAGGTCACGCCATCTGCTGAAGCTCTCTGCGGACAGAGGGGAAACATTAGGTCACGCCATCTGCTGAAGCTCTCCGCGGACAGAGGGGAAACATTAGGTCACACCAGCCGTCGCGGTGCAGTGGTAGCGTCACGGATTTGCGAGCTGAGAGGTGGTTGGTTCGAGCCCATCAGAGGCATAAACTTGTGGGCTTTTCCGGTCTTTTTTTTTCCGGTCCTGACCGTTTCTTACAAAAAGTTCAGTTAATGGGAAGAAGAACGGAACCTTTACAGAGTTGACTTTCGCCCACGTAAATGGGTGCGTCTGAAATTTCCTCCCCGACTCTGCAGGGTGTGTGTGTGTCTCTCAGGCCTGGTTCGTGCGGGAGAAGGGAAGAGTAAAGCACAGCCCTTCACCTAGTCCTCTGATAAGAAGGAAACTGCATAACACCATGTTCATCATTCTCATCCTCATTGATCAGCGGTAAAAGAAAAAAAAAAAGGTTCTGTGGCTGTTCGCGCGCTGCTTTCATGGTGACTTAACGTTTGTCTTTCCTCTTCGTGCCAGCGCTCTTGGTAAGTTCGTTTAAAAGACAACGTTACCCACAAAATCATGGGAACGACTGTGGTGACGTCTGCACTCTAGCTAAGCAATCATTGTCGCAGTATAAGGGTTAGCAGATACCAGGTGGCGTGTCCTATGTATGCTGCATAGAGCAGGACACCCATCTACATCACACAGATGACTCCGCGGCAGTGCGGTGTCTCCTCTGGTGGGTTGCCTCGAATTGATTTCCGTTGCTCCTTATGGAGTTCCGGTGCTAGGCGTGCCTGTGAATAAACCTTCGCTGCGCGTGGTGGCACTGCATGACGTCATGTGCGGCTCAGAGTTATGCCTCAAGGGTGGCGCGGGAGGTGAGCAAGAAGAAAGTTAAAAGCAAAAAAAAAAAAAAAAAAAAAAAAAAAAAAAGCGTGTTCGGACTCACACGAGACGAACATTGTGAAAAATGTTTTCAAACACTTTTGTGTCCTGGAAACACAGGAAAGTTTCTGGAATACACCGGTGAGAAAGAGTCTGACATCCTGTGACAAAAAACCCTGTTTTATGAACGTTTTGGTTCCCAGACGTCATAAACGTAAGTGATCTGAATAAAACGACTATCATATTTCTGTGGAGAACTCTGGAGAGAGAGAGAGAGAGAGAGAGAGAGAGAGAGAGGGAGAAAGAGGGGAGTAGAGAGAGAGAGAGAGAGAGAGAGAGAGAGCGAGAGCGAGAGACTCGACCTCTCTCTCTCTCTCTCTCCCTCTCTCTCTCTTCCCAACACCACACACACACCACACACACACTCACTGGGAAAAGGTTGCTGTAGAGGAGCAAGAACTCCTCCCGGATGCTGGCGGAGACGGATGGCTCTGCGAAGACCTCTCCTCCTTCTTCCTCCTCTTCCTTCTCTTCGTCTCTTCATTCTTTTCGTCTTCTTCTTCTCTAACTTTCTTCTCTTCGTTTCGCCGTTTGTTTTGAACTCCAGGCCCAGGTCAAGACCATTGATGAACTTCATTTCTCTGGGCCTGGCTGGCCTTGGGCTTGTGTTGTCGTTACCTCCCTTCGGATTGTCCTGTTGTTGTTGTCGCCCTTTTTGTCATGATCCTTTCTGTTGCCGTTCTTTTTCTCTGTCATTCCTGTTATTGTTGCTGTTCTTATTGGTGTTGTTGGCGTTGTCTTTGTTGTTGTTGTTGTCGTTGGTTATTGTTGTCTTTTTTGTTGTTATCCTTCTCGTTTTTCTTTTTTGCCTTGTTTGTTTTTCCCGTCTCTCTACCCGATTTCGTGTCGCGACTTCTCCGCTCCCTCGTCCTCTTCATCGCGGTTTTTCTTCCTGTTGGGCGGGGTTCCTGTTCGCGTTGGTCGCGGGTTACGGGTGTCTTGTTTGGCGGGTGGTGGCAGCAGCTGGTGTTTTCTCTGGTCTTCTGTCATAGATAAAAAAAAGGGCGCTGCTTATTTAGAATCTTTCTGCCCGTCTGTCTAGTTGTCTGTCTGTCCTCTCCCTGAGGTCATTTTTGGGTGCCTGTGTGTTTGTGGATTCATACATACAGAGATGTCTCCAGGGTGTTGAGTTGCTTGTTTATCTGTTTCCTATTCTCCATATCCCAGGTGGAGTCAACAGAGTTCAAGTGTGTGTGTGTGTGTGTGTGTGTGTTGTGTGTGTGTGTGTGTGTGTGTGTGTGTGTGTGTGTCCCCCTCTTCTTTCTCCAAATGGCTGAATTTAATATAGAATAATATATAACAGACAGTAGTATTAGTAAAGTATTAGTTATTAGTATTAGTTAGTAGTAGTAGAGCAGCAGTAGTAGCAGTAGTTGTAGTAAAAAGCAGTAATAGCATGCGCAGCAGACAACACGTAAAGTCTGCAATATTTTCGACACCTTGGTTGTCGCATACAAAAACAAAAACGGTAAGAATATTATGCACTTACGAACATTTATGGCCAAGTCTTTCTTTCCATTATATCAAGATCATATCACACTTTATGCTTTAAATGGTAACTTGTATTTTTTTCCATCCTTGTCATGTTAGCCAATAACTGATGCATCTAACATACCGAGTTTAAATAGATAGGATATCTCCCCATCTCTCTCCATATGACCAATCATTAGGAGTACGACTGTCCACGTTCAAAAAGCGTTTCATTGGCAACAAATGCAGCTTTTTCTCAATAACATTGCTGCTAGCTTTCGAACGCCCATATTTCAGCCCCATATTGTGTAAAATTGATGAAACCTGTGAATCAAAATATTTTTTTTAAAATATATTAAACGAACTACAATCAAGCTTATAAACATTCCCCTTAAGTATAATTGGAACAGCTCTCTTTTTTTTGCTTTTGTTTAACTATATCGCTACATGCATAGTAGAGGGTGGTAAATCTCAGGCCCGGTTGAAAAAGATATACCTAGATAATTATACAGGTTTTAATGGTAAGCTCATTATCATACATCCATACATCCAATGTTCATGCCTAGCCAGATACCCACCCTTGCAAAGAACAATATTTTATTTTCGCCCTCTCCATATCAATTTTAGCTCCAGTCCTCATTGCAGCTGCATACAAACTGTTCAAACTGTCTGCAGAAAGACTTTGCAGACCAACAACTGATATTGATAACAAGATAATATCATCCGCAAAAAGTAACATGAACAATTCTATCAAATAAAAGGAAACACCATGTTTGCCATTTTCTATATACTTTCTAGTGCAAGTTTCGTTGACGAACAACGAAAAGAGAATCGGGTGTTGCAAAACATCACCTTGCTTCAACCAAACTACTCCCCCTTGTGTAATTCACCAATTCCTGATAATTTACCCCCCCACTTCTTATCCTAGCCTATACATCTCTATACATACTCTTATTAAAACCTGTATAATTTACGACAAACAAAACCGACTCTATTTTTATTTTAAGGCAACACAGGCCATAGCAAATTTCTAGAAATGAAGTCGAGTCAAGGTCGAAACCTTTCCTCGAAATCTACAAATGCAACGTACAACTTTTGGTTCCTTTGCACAACCTGTTTCCGAATGGCAGCCCTAGCCAGGTGTAATACATGATCTATTGTACAGTAGTCCTTAAAGCCCTGCTTGATGTTCCCCAGTTTATGTTATTTTAAAGTTAGCCACTCTTTAATCTGCTGTTGATTAGTGAAACTATACAACTTAACTACTTATATTACACATGATATACCTCTGTAGTTGTTCACAGGTTATTGACCCTCCCCGCCTTTTCTTAAAAAGTGGTATAAAGTTGACTCAGTCCAGGTCATCTGGATAGAAGATGCCATTATTGATAAATGTTTAAATAATTTTACTAAAAACATTAACACTGCTCTCTCCTGCGTTTTTAAAGAACTCTCCAATTATTATCATCAGGGTCCAGCCGATTTACCATTCTTCAGCTTTTTTAAATGCTATCATTACCGATCGTCCCCTATTATTGGTCTGTCATACAATTCTCATCACCATCCTCTATTGTATTATCATCTGGAAAAATCATGTGTTTTCGCTATCTAATGAGAATCTTAAAAGACCAAAACCACTGATTCAATGGATATGCTATTGTTTGTGTATGTGTTTGGTTTTTTGTTTTTTTTTTTATGAGAGAATTCTTAATCGTTTCCCAAAATGTCATCTGGGCATTTAACAGAATCAAGTAGTTCCTTTAACATTGATTTATTCTCGTTCGTTCCTTCTCCTTCTTCCTCTTAATTTTTTTGTATTTCTCTTCTAGCTACACAAATCTGATTCGGTCATTTTTTTTCATCCAGAGAACGCTTAAACAACAATCTATGAAGTCTTTTCACTTTTCGTTTTGTTTGATTTGTATTTCGTGTCAAACCAATCTTTGCTCGACTGCTGATGTATCGTTATTCGTTTCCCGTCCTCATATGTCCGCCTGATCTTTAATAACAATCTGGTTAAATCTATCTATTGTAAGCTTGACATCAACACTGTTAAGTCTGTGGCTAACTTCTAACTTTTTTTTTTTTCGTTCTTTTCTTTTTCATTTCTTTTTTTTTTTTAATCTTTTTTTTACTTTATTTTATATTTATTATTTATATTATTTTATTTCTTATTCGATTTCAATGAGTCAAAAATGTCTGCCGCATACGATGAAATCCATTTCGATTTATCAATGCACATGTCTCGTCACTCCTTATTCATAGAATCCCTGAATGCAAGTAATACGTGTTTTGGTTATTAAAGCACAACAAAGAGGCAGGTGATCTGATTCTAATCTGTGCAAGGACACTTAAGAGTCATAAACTCACACGCACTCTCAAAGAGAAGATGTGGAAAGTTAAGAAAAATAATCATTCACACTGCAACCCTTGATCGGCTATATAAGCAAACCGAAACCATTTTCACTCACCACGACACCAACCATTTAAAATACATATAGTCCCAAAGCCGTACCGAGGTCCAGCAATTTTTACCGTAAGGATCATTACCTACGGTATCATGGACACTTCATTCTTTTCTTCAGGTCTACAGAATGTTTGTATAATTGTCATACAGGTCTGCTTTCATCAAGGTAATCGTTCAGGGAAACAAATCGGAAGTTCTTGCATTCAAATCACCACACAGTATTATATGAACATCAAACAAAAACGTCTTGTCAACTAGACTTTCTTCAAATACTAATCCCATTATCACCACAATCGTATGCAGAATAATATGGTGGAATTTTCAGGAGGTATATATACGTGCAAACAATGTTTTTATGTCAATGAAAGAATTCTTTACCTGATACAAAATACATCAAAAATCACTATCATCATCAATATATCGTATGTGGGGGAACTAGAGCTTTACGTTCAAGACAGACAATTCCTTCAGACACACCTCCCATATCGTGCCAGCTTAACTGCTGGTTTTACAAATAACGCACGCTCTTTAAACAAACTAGACTCAAACTTGTCAAGAAAAGTTTCTACAAGACATACGGAGTCGAATGAAGAAATGAACTCAACAAAACCTGCACCCTCAAGTTTTGAAAGCAAATCCACACACATTCCAATGAAGAAAAGACATTTTTTATATCCAACATGTACCCGTATTTACAGAACTCGTAGAACTAAACGTATCATCCATCCCAGCTCCATTCCCATCCAGTTGATTATTGTTATCCTCTTTTTTCAATTCCACATGCCAAATAGTCATCACTCCTCTCCTCTCCCTTCCCTTGCATGTTACTCCTACTCCCACTTTCTCCCCCTCTCTATTCCATTCCCTTTCCTTATGGTATCACTGCCACCCCTAGCCTCTCCATTATCCTATCTTCAGCACACACTCTCCCCCTCTGCCTACCATATCTAATGTCTTCTGAACATCTTTCTCATATGCGCATTGGACATAATTATTATCTAGAGCAATATATACATGCGACATGTCAATGACATCCTGCGGTCAAAGGGAAACAACCTCACATATTAGTTCCCGGATTCGTGGCAACTAGACACAGGGGTGTTGTTTTTCCCTTCTGAAAGTGTCCCGGTCTGTTTTCTACTTTCAGATTGGTTCTAGTTAGGGCTCTTCGTTTCTAGCCTTTAGTAGTTTATTATTAGTTTATTAGAGAGATATTGATAGCAATAACAAATGATAGAGTAGTGTAGGGCTGGTGAGTAAAGACTAAGTACAGATCGCTTCCCTTTCAAACCTAAAAAGCTACCATTCTGGGTGAGCGTTGGTAGCGATTGGCTCCTTCAAGAGAATTACATTCACCGGTGCCAAACGCGTCTCCTGAAGTTTGGCGCGAGTCAGAAGGCTCCTGACCCCCAACCCCCCTCTCAGATCAAGACGCACATTATATCCCAGTCTGTCTGCTGCCTCCAGGTTAGTGTTTGAAATGACTTTTACTTTATTTTGGGTTAAGATGTGTTTGAATAGTTCAGGGGTTTTTGTTTTGGACCATCTGATGTTGAGGAAAATAGTGCCAGAATTATCAGGGTTGAGAGCGAAGAAAGAGCCCCGGACTCCTAGACATTCTCACCGGACATGATCGTGGTCTTCTTTTTGAGTGGTATTTTTAAAAATTTTTTTCTGTTTTTTTTTTTTTTTGTTGTGTGTACATTCGTCCCTGTCATAATAAATTTGAGCTTACCTAAGAAGCTGGACTTTTTTTTTTAAATGTTGTGTGTTGCTTGGGTGAGGCTACACCGTTTTCCTCAGTTTTGGGACCTGGCATGTGTGGTGGAAACACGTTCAAACCCGGACCTCTAAAGGACAGGCACGCCAATGCTTCTTAGGGATGTTGGCAGTGTGTTATGTTATGTACATGTCCCTACCAATATTTTTCTGCCCCCTCCACTCTTTAAGATTTGCGCGCTGCGAGCAGGATGGTAATGGGGACAAAATGAAAAAAAAAAAAAAATCAGATCAGACTAGATAAACCCACCGAGGCTACAAAGACGACCCGGGCCCCGATGTCGGAGACGTAGAAGAAGCCATAAGGAGGGTCGCGATGAATGCTGGGGCTTGGAGACCCTTATGGAGGACCAGACTACTGGGCAAGGACCATCAGCCCTGGCAAGACAGCACACCGGGCCCCAAGACGAGGCAGCCCCATCAGCCAGTGGTGATATACTTTTGGTTGTTTATGCAAATTCAAATTATGCCCAGGCAGGCAGCGAGAGACAGAGGTTTGACTGGGCATTGCTACTCGTGCGTGATCGGGTAACAAGGAGTGAATGGGGAATCGACAGGACACAACTTAGTTCTTCCACAAAAGAGATGCTTCAAATGAATTTCCTGTGGAACATTGATTTTTGAATTCTTTCTTTTCATGAGCATGGAAGATGTGTATGCTTTGAGTATCATTTCAAAAGAAGGCAAATTTTGACCTATTGATTTTTTAAAAAAATAATTTCAGTTGAAAATCCTTTGTTCGCATAACTTGTGGTACAGATGTGTGACATTCCTTTGCGATTGGGTCTATTGGTTAGTTACACTTCATTACTGGGGTTGTTTTTTTTCTAGCCCTATAGTGCTCTCAAAAGTCGGGGAGCAGTTGGATGCTATTGGCTGTATGGTTTTTGGTTTGGTTGTTTTTGTTTTTTGTTATGGGAAATGTTCTGTTCCTTTTCGCCTCTTTTATATGACAGTGTTGGGTATTTTTTTTTTTTTTGCGTGTTTGTTGTTGTTGTGTAACATTTCCAAGTATATGGGGTGTTGTACCATTGGGTAGTATAAAAAAGAAAGAAAAAGTAGTTGTCAAAGATGTCGCAAGAGCGTGAAAGCGCATCTGCCTCCCCAACGCCCTACCCAACGATGCCTAACTTACTTACAGCGGAATTTGGAAGATCCCCAGGACTGGGGAGAGGGAAAATGATTGGTGGCGGTTTTTGGGGGTGGGGGGGGGGGTGGGTGGGTGAGGAACCACAGCCCAGGCCATATGAGTGGGTTAGTGGAGCCGAGGTTTGAGAGCCTACGCAGGCAACCGAGGAAATGAGCTCTCGGTCGCAGGAGGTTTGTGGTGACTGGGCCCAACACGGAGAAAGAAACAAAGTAGACTGGGGGGGGGGGGGGGGGGGGGGGGGGGGGGGGGGGGAAATTCTACGGAGGGGGGAGGGGGCCAGAGTGGGGGGGGGGTATAATTGGGTAGATGGTGGGGGGGGGGGGGGGGGGGGGGGGGGGGGGGGGGGAGAGGGGGGGGGGGGGGGGGGGTAAGGGGGGTGTTGGGGGGGGGGTTGGGGGAGGGGGGTGGGGGGGTGGGGGGGGGGGGGGGGGGACGGGGGGGGCGGGGGGGGGGCGGGAGATGTGACCAAGAAGATCGATCCGAGAAGGACGAATGCTGGGGGTGCATTCAAACCCTTACAGATTACCTCAGGTGGTCAAACATTGATGTATCGCTGTTTCATAGTTGATTGATTTTTTTTTTTTTTTTTTTTTTTTTTTGTCGTTGCATACCATTACTGAGGGGTCTACAAGCACACTTCATTATCCGTTTCATTTTTCTTAATACCAGCTCTCGAAAGAGAGGTGAAAGTTGTAGTTTTCCAGGGATTTCTGGTTAGCAACTAAAACCTTGTGTTTTGGTAATGAGGACCTATGGTTTTGGTTTTCTCCCGAGTGCGGTTTGGTTGCAAGGTGAGTGTAGTCCCTGGTGAGGGGGATCTGTTTATGCAGTGTGCATTGGTATTGGGGGGTCGTGCCGTAAATCAAACAGATTTGTTGGCTTGGTGGTTCAGGATGGTACAGACAGTTGGTATTTATATGTTTGTTGTTTGGGTGGCGTAGTATTGAGTGTCCTCAGGAGCGGATATTTCAGTCGGGTAGAGTGTGACATGTCAATGACATCTGCGGTCAAAGGGGAGCAAGCAAACCTCTCATATTAGTCCCGGAGTTGGCAACTAGACACAGGGGTGGTTGATTATTTTCCCTTCCAGAAGCGACCCGGTTTGTTTTTCTACTTTCGGATTGGGGTCTAGTTAGGGCTCTTCGTTCGTTCAAGCCTTTAGTAAGTTATATTAGTTTATTAGAGATAATGATAGTAATAACAATGATAGAGTAGTGCGGGGGCTGTGAGTAAAGAGTAAGTACAAAATATTTCAAACCTAAAAGGAAGCTACCATTCTGGGAACCGTATTTTTTTAAACGGAAAGAAACTGAATTATTTTGTTTAACCCTGACTGATTGCTTAACCCCCTGCAGTTCTTTCCCCTTGGTTTTCCAATCAACGGTGATCGAAGATTTCTTGTGTAAAGTTTCACACCTTAAAAACATACTTTTTAGTCATTGGAACAATAATTTATTTCAAAAAAGTATTTACCAGGGGAAAAAAAAACAAAAGGGAAAATTACGGGCTGAATGCTCGTTATCTAAAATATCTACGCTTTTCATATCTTTCTCTTTTCTATGTAATTTTAAATACGCAGACCATGACTCCCTGAATTTGTTGTCAATTTTTCTCTCTTCACTTGGTAACAATCCACCTGGTCGGAGCAGAGCAGAGGACAGATCGTTTTTTAACGTTTTCGTTAGGACAAATCGTTTTTAACGTTTTTGTTACGACAGATCCTTTTCAACGTTTTTCGTTAGGACAGATCGTTTTCAACGTTTCGGTTAGGACAGATTGTTTTCAACGTTTTCGTTAGGACAGGTCGTTTTCGACGTTTTCGTTAGGACAGATCGTTTTCAACGTTTCGTTAGGACAGATCGTTTTTAACGTTTCCGTTAGGACAGATCGTTTTTCAACGTTTTCGTTAGAGCAGATCGTTTTTAAGGTTTCAGTTAGGACTCATTTACGTTTTCGTTAGGGCAGATCATTTCCAATGGTTTTAACATTTTCGTAGGGACAGGATCGTTTCAAACGTACCTGTAAGGACAGTTCGGTTTTAACTTTTTCGTGAGGTTGATCTAGTTTGCAAAGTGATGCGACTTAATGCGGAAATCTAAACAAATTTTAAATGTAATTAATAGCGAACCGCCAAGAAGACGTATACAATCGAACCACAATACACAAAACGCGACGCGTTTCGACCTCTTAGGTCTTCTTCAGGCAAGAAACAAAAGAAAACACTCAAGACAACGAAAATGAACGAGCAATCACTTACATACAGCATCACAAGTGCACACACTGATGACGTAAACAGAAATACAAAACATCGAAGGGTAGCACTCAATATGAATTAAATGGTAGATCGAGTGGTTTGGGAGACGACGAAGACGGTGGTGGAATGGGGGACGATGGTGGGTGGCACCAACCGGTGGCACCAACGAACCCAACCCTCTGTCTGTGGCAGAACTGAGGTCAAAATGTACGGCTAGTGGGCCCTGTCAAACTTGGAGCTATGCGAGTTCCCCCCCCCCCGAGAAACTAAGCGATGGTCGGCTTTCAATCGCCGAGTAAGCAAAACTATGGCCTACTGTTTTTGCCAGAAGAAGACAGGGAGGAAAATGCACCACACAGCATGAACTCAACAACCGAGTCATGGTCTTTTGTAGCAGAACAGTAAGAAAAAGTATATAAAACGGAGCTATCAGGTAGCCCAACATGTATGAATAGGTAACGTAGGGTAATGCTGCTTATAGCCCAGCCGACCGCAAAAGTCCATTTCCGGGCTGTCACCACGTTTGAAGTCAACTCACAAGTTAGGAAAAAAAAAGCATTCACTCATCTTTCAAATACAACTTTCTAAAAAACCAGAAAAACTTCCCTAAAAAACTTTCTTTCTTCCGTAAAATCTTAGGTCAAATGAAAAATGTTAAATTCTTTCAGAACGTGTGTGAACACCAATGTGTCTATGTAAAAGAGACAGCGGTGAAAACCAAAGGCCAAGTTCAAAGAACACAGAATTCCGCTCCATTCCATTGAAATCCTTTTCATCTTTGACACACACCATATCAATGTGATACTTGAGGTCTAGGAAAAACAAGTCCTTGACGTTCGGCCAGCACGTTTTTATCTGCTCTCGCTCGTGCCAGTAACATCGCCCCCACCTCTCTTCCCTCCCATCCCCACCGAGACTCTCTTGATTATCACCACGTCGGTCCACTACTCTTCCAACTAAAGGAGCGCACCTAATCTGATCTTTCCTGGCGAAGGTGTCGCCGACGACACGGAAGAAGCAAAGGAGGAGGAGGAGGAGGAGGAGAAGGAGGATTCTGAGATAGGGAAAACAATGTAAACGGAACCTGATCGGAACGCTGAGCGCCGGCAGTCGAAGGAGCGGGAAGAGGGGATGGGTTCAGGGTAGGTGACGCCCTTCCGCTCCTCCCGTGAACCGGAACTTGTGAGAGGAGAGAGGAGGTGGTGGTGGTGGCTTTCGTGGTCTTCCTGGATCGCCGACCTGCCAACGGAAAAACGGACATTAGGGGTCAGTGTAATGGAGATGGACGCCAGGTGGTATGGGGGCGGGGCGGGGCTGGAGGGGGGGGTGGGTGGGTGGGAGGAGGTGGTGTGTGAAGGGAAGGGGGATGGGTAAAGGAGGGACAAGGGGAGGGTAGGATGAGAGGGTGGAAAGTACGGGAGGGTGAGAGAGAGAGAGAGAGAGAGAGAGAGAGAGAGAGAGAGAGAGAGGGAGAGAGAGAGGTGTGTGTGTGTGGAGGCAAGTGCGTGGTGACGCACACACACACACACGCTCAGGCATGGCACTCGCGTGAAGATTTATACAATATTTTCATGCATGAACGCAAGCATGTACATCTCACACACGCATGCTTGCACAAGACACACAAGCAGGCATCATATACACACACACACACTAAATTAATACGCGCACATTAATCAAAACATACACGACACACACGCATACGCACTCACACTCATACACAAACACACACACCTCTAAACAAGCACGCAAACGAAAGTACATATGCATATTCGTTTGTCCTCGAGTAAACTACCTACTCAAACAAGAAAACAGACAGACACAAAGAAACAAAGAGACAGACAGACACGGGAACACACCCTTCACTCCTCAATGCACCCTCTCTTTCTCTCTCTCTTTTAAACACACACTCACACACACAAACACGCGCGCGCGCGCGTACCACACACACACACGTACATACACGCACGCACGCTGCGCGCGCGCGCACACACACACACAGAGGCGCGCGCGCATTTGGATACCTTTCCTAGGAATTGTTTTAAAATCAAATCTGATAAATTGTGTCCATCCTCTCTGATCAGAGGTCGGGAGTGCTGCTGGTGCTGCTGCTGCTGTTATCAGTAGACACACCGTGGAATTACTGTCAATGTCGTTGTTGGCGGCGTGGGTGCCGTTTTGTGGGACTGATCTTTTATATCGATGTCAGCGGAGGGACCAGCGGCGCGCTTTCTTCGTGTCTTCTCCTCGGCCGTGTCGTAACCTGCAACCTAAAACCAGTTTATCTATACATCAAAGTTATTAACATTCTGTTTCAAATAGATGTCAGTTTTTGTCTACTTAACAGTCTGCCTACTTACCTAACTGTCAATCTCTCCACCTACCTGTCGGCAAATGTGTCTACCTACCTGCTGATCCGTCAGTCTGTCTACCTACATATTCCCCAATCTGTCTGCCTACCAGTCAGCCTGTCTACCTACATTTCTGTCTTTTTTTGACTCCTTTTTTTTTTTTTTTTTTTTTCCTTTAAAGAAAAATTTTGCTTTAATAACAAAAAATATGTTTATAAATGTGATAATTTACCCAGTAGGTCTTCGATCACCGTTGATCGAAAATCAAGGGGAAAGAACTGCAGGGTTGAACAATAAAGAACTGCAGGAGTTTAAACAATCTGGTATCCAATTCAGCTTCTTTCCGTTAAAAACACGGTTCATCTTCAATGCAAGCAAGATGAACGTTATCCGTAGGGAACAGTGGTCAAAAAGAGAATTTTTTTCTAATTGTTGCTCATCATTTT
>JADBJO010003263.1:5000-17500 GCA_016801955.1 Conus betulinus
ACATCAGCAGCAGTGTCTCTATATGCCCAAAGACATTTTTTCTAAAATTATGGGCTGATCTACGTTTTCAGACCCCCAGACAGTTTTTCAGATCTCAAACGCTTTCATACGCAGAAAAAAAACTAACGCGAACAGAACATTTCACTCATTCCTTTTCAGTAAGTCGAGACTTTTTCTTTAATGTTACCTCTGCCCCTCCCTCTGCGCCCCCCCCCCCCCCACCCCCCCCCCCCCCCCCCTGCCCCAACCCCCCCCCCCCCCCCCCCCCCCCTCTCTCTCTCTCTCTCTCTCTCTCTCTCTCTCTCTTGGCTACCAGCGAGACGCACTTTCGACAGCTCTAGTACAGTTATCCGTTTTTTTCGTCCAGAAAGTCAGTCATCATGCCTGCGAACGGCCTACCCTCTACACTTCAAAGTGTGGTGAAGAATCCTGTGCTTCAAGACATGACTCTGTCGTTTAGTTCAAAGCCGAAGGCAGTGGGAATCGAAACAACCGTTGTTCTCAGGTTTGACTACAACTACCGGCCGACCCCCTTCGCACGCTAGCTGCAAAGCAAGGCGCTCTTTTCCGACGCAAATGCCCGTCCGAGATGACTTAACAGGCAACAAGAGGAAAACGTCGAGAAAAAATCGTCCGAAAAAAAAGAGTGTAAATTTATCACGTGACGCCATTCGTCTTGTTCTAAACCACACATCACCCGGTTTTCTTTCACAACAATTGGGGTAAAAATGGATACATTCTTCAAGCTGAAACAATCTCTGTGTGTGTGTGTGTGGTGTGTGTGTGTGTGTGTGTGTGTGTGTGTGTGCCCTGTTCTACAAATTGAGCGTGACACACACAACAGTGATGTCCATCTCTAATCAACATGAGCCAGAGGGTCGTGGATAAACAGTCAGTGGCATTACCCTGTGAGACAGGTCTCCAGTGCCAGTGGATATGACCAGCAACGTGAAGATACGTGTCGAATGGTGTAGGAACATGGAGCGCTTGAAATGACCTAAGGCTGCTGGGCCATAGAAACTCATGCCTCGCGTCTCACGCCTCATGCTTCGCGCCTCATGCGTGAATAGAAAAATGAACAGACAAGGCCTCTCTTGCGTGGGGCCATACAACTCCAGTCACGCTTCATGGTTCACGCGTCAGGTTCACGCATGCGGGGAGAAGTGGGGCTGCTCACGTGTTTTTTTTTTCGATGCGTGAGGTTTAGGTTCCGGGTTGCCAATGGCCAGTTCAATATGGATGACTACAAATTTTGAAAGGTTACTGAGAAACAACGCAGGCAACGAATCACAAGCAAAACGCGACGCGTTTCGACCTCTATAGGTCTTCTTCAGGCAAGATACAGAACACTCAGGGACTCTGAAAATTAACGAACAATCACTTACCTTCATCCAGTTCGGCGCCAAGATAGGCGCTGAATAAGGGGGAAAAAATTAATTTGTTTCAATATTTTGATTCTTTTGCCTTGCGGGGCCTGGGGTGCTGGCTGGGCTATAAAGCAACATTTTATCTTGATCTTTGCAACTAGATTCCTATAAAATCGTGGTTATATGTGCACATACAGTTGCTTAAATTCCATACAACTTGTCTTTTCCCCTGGCGTGAGTTAGCGCTACGGTCGTTGAGCTCTCGCATATGCTCAGTTATGACATGGAACTGAGTGACGTGAATGCTATGAACACGTGATCGGTGACGCTGAGGCGTGAGACTGTGACGCAATGAGTTTCTGTGGTCTTCCAGGGGGATCCTAACCTGACGTATCAACCAGCATGACAGCGGCCTGGGAACGCATGGGGGTCACGGAAACATTGGACATACATTGATAGGACGTTGTACCTCATCTCTAGCAGATCGTAGGCCCTTTGATAGGGCATTCGTAACATTCTTATACACATACACTGGTTAGAAATTGTTCTTATTTAGTCTAGGTCTGAGAAAAATGGATGCTGGGGGTCACATATTTGTCTATTCGGAACTCTCTAAGTCCACTTCTATCCTTGAATTGTAGAATGTTTTGGAAGTAGATCTGATGGGTGATGAAGAATGGATGGGTCTAAGTTTCTTCTGTATTATGCTCTCAGGGATTCCTTCTTGTGCTTGTGCTTTCTTTTCTTCTGCGTAGCGGGCATTGGTATGACAGCTCACTGCGAGAGCACGTCACTGCATGTGTAACGCAGACAAAATATTGCAATCAATCTCCCTCCTACCGCCAACAAAAGGGAGTGGAGTTTTGTGTATGTGAGACGGGGCGCTGGTTTTTTTTTTTTTTTTTTTTTGTTTTCTTTTTTTCATCCGTGCGCCCCGCCATTTAGCGGCTAGCCATACTCGATACTTCAAGGCGGAAGGTGGGCTGGCTATGTGTATGACATTGTGCCATCCATTGATCTGCGCAATACTGGCCTTCTGTTTCTGGCGGAAAGTTGGTGATAGGGTATTGTTTACGTGTGTAGCGAGTTGTTATGCGTGAGTTCACCAGTGAACCTCGGTTTAACAGTCTTATTCGAAGGTCTGTATTGGATCAGAATAACCAATGTTAACTGTCGTTCCGAGGGAATCAATCAGCCGGCTGTACTCCCGAAACAGTGGAGCCGCGTTGCGGAAATTGGAATGCCACAATCCCAGGATCACGAATCTGGCGGGCTTTAATGCTCAAGCTGGTGGGGCATATTCGGAGTTTCGCGGCGCGGGGGCCACACTTCAAGGGTGATGTAGAGTTTCATTTTTCGAAGCAAACAGATTACTGTCACCATGGAGGGGCAATGCCATGATTATATGGTTCTGGTAGTTCTTTGTATGAAAAACGGTAGTCGACATGGAAAAGTCTGGAGGTTCTAAACCTATTCAGTAATTGGCAGAATACTAAGCTTCCTTTTCGCGAGGGATTATGGTCGGCCTTTTTTGTGCGACTAAACATTTTATAATGGTAGTTGCTTTCAGGTTGAATTTTTCGCGCAATTATTGTTATGTAAATCATCGCGTATCCCCATCCGCGCCTCCGCCTTCGGACAGCGGCTTCTTGTAATGGATGCGTTGACAGCTATGTGCATTCTCCGTCCTGGCATCTTTCCCCTTCTTGTCCTTCCGCCCGCCGTGCCATCCCTCCCGCCCGTGCTGCAAGATCCCTCTCTCTCTGGCCCCCTCTTCCGAGGCTATCCATGCTCCCTTCACTCTGCTCCGTCAATCGGTGGCGCATTAGGCCGATGGGGCAATGACGAACACGCCTTTCTAAAAAAGATATGGACTAATTATAAACGGTAGTCCTGAAAAGAAACGAACTAGCATCTCTCTGGTGAATATGCGCCATGTCCAGCTACATTATTAAAACCCTGCTCAGCCACCCCACTGGCCTCTACATTACAGCAAGTACAACGCGATATCCCTCGCGACCCTTTCCCCGACCTGCTAAACATTTTACTTACCACATAATCAGCAGCTCTCTCGCTCTCTCATTCTATCTCCATTACTAGAAGGGAAATATATCGTGTCTAAGAACTCATCGACTACGCCGGCCGCGCCTCCCCGCGCTCACTGGGGCACATGTCGGGTGGGCTACGCACCCACCTCAACGCTAACGTCCCTGCTTACTTACACGTCCACCGCCCAGTCATCTGAGGCTCACAAACCTTTACGATAACGTAATTTACTGAAAGTCTATACGACTACGCTTGACAACAGTAGATAACAAGCAATCAGCAAGTACTCTGTTCTGCCTGGTAAAAGAGTGTCCATGAGAGGGTAGGCGTTTATTGCGTTGATGGTGGGGTAGGGAGGGAGGGCAGTGGGAGAGCTCGCAATCGAGGTGAGAGGCCATGTACTTACACCTGCACTAATTGTATTGTGATGCTCTGATGATGTCCAAATAGAGAAGCACTTCCTGTTTCAACGAGCTCTACTGTATCTTAGTGTGGCTAATTCCTTTCATTTCTACATTTCCTCTTCAACGTTGCTGGGCCTCAATCTCTAATACTTTGCACTTATCATCGCCACTTTTTTCGGCTATGGGGGGGGGTCTCTTTCATCGAAATGCTAGAATTTCTTGCAAATCTCAAGGCCTGCGTTCTTCTTTGCTTGGTGTGTCGGGTACAACATCGTGGGTGGGCCTAACGAGTATGTGTCTAGCTGGGCTGGTCTGGTGGGTTTATGAGGGGGCCTCTATCATCAGGCGAGCTGCAAGTCGCCTATCGATCTCGAAAGCGTGCAAGGAAAACTCGTTCTGTGGTGGTCTAAGTAGTTACACACAGTTCGTCGCGTAAATGAGTCTTAGGCTTTGCTACACACAAGACTGACCATCTCTGGGTACAAACCCTAGGCTGGAGTTCAGGGCTCGGCTGCAATCGTAGCTGGGTTAGTCGCCTATATGCCTCCGGGTATTGTCTGCCGGCTTTCTACCCTGGTTACGAAGTCTGTCCATGATAAGGGGCACAAGAGGTATAAGCAAGTCAGTATGGAAAAAGTAGTGCGATTCGACGGCATCGCTTCCCTGGCGGCGATGTTATTGAATGTAAGGCCTTGTCTGCCCCATTACCTTTTCATGCGCATGCTAGCCTAGTACGGGCTGCCATATTCGTACAGCTTGGTCTGACCACAGATCATGACAAGTCCATTTAAGACACTGAGAAAAAATCTATGCTGTAATGAACTAAAAATCAAGTTTGTAATGAAAACTATTAAAAGAAGGCATAAATGCCATGATGAAGTTCTTTTATACGGGCTGCAGCTACCGGGCGCAATCACCCCTACAGCATAGCACCTCACTGATCACAAAGTAAGCATTGATCCTATCAAAGGGAGTAGAGGGCCCGACTACTGATTATCGCTACATCAGCACTACACGATGGCCACACTCACTACAATGCTTAGGCGAGTGCGCAATTCAGCTAAGCCACGAACATATCGCATAGCAAGTACGAACTTGGTGAAGGCTACGTACCGCACGCTTGTAGAGGGCAGGAGGAGCGGCTAGTTCCGTGTTCTGTCTGATGGCAATATTCAAATTCCAATTTCTGTTCCTCCGGAGAGATGTCTGTAGTCTTGAAGATGTTAGTGAATGGCATCGAATGCTTAAGTCGGTCTTGGCGTGGAAGTTCGTGCTGCCCATGAATGCTGTGTCGCAATGGGCTTATGTTTGTGTGCTAGCTAACCCTCTGCAGGGCGAGAGCTCATGGCGCTAATCCTCGTTGTAGCGTTGACTCGCCCTATCGCGCTCTCACCCACTGCTTAAACGGCACGTAGGTTACAGGTTGTACTTGACTACGTCTCGGACATATGAATCAACGCCAAGTGAATGCGGCCTTCGAGCCTTGACAGCGAGGTACGGCGAGGTCACCCTCGTCTATCTCGTTGACCGGCGTGGAGCGACATTGACCTATCGAGCTGTCCGTGTGCGTTATCGCTATATTTGAGTTTAGGCAGAGAGTGGCGTGAGACTGAGCGCTCGATCGCTATGCTAAACAGCAGGCATAAGTGGTGCAGATGTACATGGAGCTCAGTCCCACCGTTGCGTTAAAGTGTAGCAACCGTAGTAAACATATTAACGATATGTCGTCCAGGAGAGCGAATCCGTGAGGCAAGCTTTTGGCACTTTACATTGTTGGCGTGCAGATTTGTGGAAGTGGTGCCCTGCAAAGCAGATTGTTTCAGGAGCAGATGAATTGCTTCCTACCAACACAAGCGACGACTATACCGACACAGAGGCACTGGCAGCCCAGAAAAGACACAATTTTCATAGATAGCAACTCTTAAGGCTGGCAACAACTAGGCCTACTACATGCACACACAACACACAGCATCACTAATGCACACACACCATCTTGCTTCTTCTCTTCCCATCCCATTAATTCTCAGACCGCATCGGCTCTCCTTTCTGCCTGTCTTCCGTCACGATCGGTTGTGATTAAAAAAGTATCATTATAAGATTCGGGCGTCACTCCATCATCATCTCCTTCTTCTCATGCGGCATGCCTAAAGAGGTTTCAGAACGCGAAATGCTTGAGACGTCCATCGTGTAACTACTTGTTCGTTGTTAACTGTTGAGACAAACAATCGGCGGAAAATCCAATTGTAGCAGTTATACTGTGTTCTCGATTGTACGTCTATAGAACGAATTCGTGGATCTGGGAATCCCACATTGCAATGGGCTGATGTTACATTTTTTGGTCATATATGTGGTGAGGGATTACTCATGGTACCATTCTTGTGCATGGACAAGCCCCCATACCTCCTATTGTTTTCCCGACCGTTGGTAGTGAGTGGCCCTTTTGAAAGATAAGCGGCTGTCCCACTAAACCTATCATTTCCATAAACTTATTCAATCTGTTGTTTATTGGTTTGAAAAAAAAAGACATCTGACAATGGTTAATTATAATTATAGAAAAATAAATAAGAAAAAAGCAACTGGCAGGCGTAGAAGTTCTAGATGACTTGATGTCGGGGGCCCATGCCTTGGTAGGTCATAGTGAACGTTGATAAAAGCATTGAAAGTAACACATCTTTGTTTCTATTGTGACTGGGGCTTATTCTGACCATAGCGATCATGGCTCGCTAGTGTGTTGAATTCGTGGCTTGGGGGGCTATACACGAAACCTCTAACCAAAAACAGCCCAAATGGCTATGGTTGGGTGTTTCTGTAAACGTTGAGATGGGGTTGGTACAGAGATCTAGGTTCGCTATATGTCTGTAGGTCCATGGTTATATGGTAAAATCGTTAGGCAACATACCATCAGGGTTAATGTTCAAGGAGTATGTATGCCTATTGTGTGCGTTGTGCTTGTCTCCGTGTGCGTGTGTGGTGGTGATTGAGGTCACATGGTGTTGGTAGTAAAGACGGTAGGCGTCTAGGGTGTAGGACCTTGAGATTAGGATAAGTTACTTGAAGGGGATTCTACTCTCATTTGTCGAGTACACCGTGTGTCTGAGGTTAGTGCGTCGTGTTCATTTCAGTGTACCTATTCAGTCTGTTATTCTATCGGGTGGAATGACCAATGTTGCTGTACTAGGGCGGCTCCTGTCTTGTCTTGATAGGGGCTGAAGAATTGAACAGCACGAGGCAACCCTCTCTCTCTCCTGGTCGTGGGGGGGGGGGGGGGGGGTCTCCTCTCTCTCTTCGACTCTGTTGTTGTCTGAAAGCTACTGGGATTGTTCTCGGTCGCAACGATGGATGAGGTGAAAAGAGCACCAACTCCTCACATACACCACTTAGGTCTCAGACCTGCACATGTGCGAGTATATTTCCCAATGGGATTGGGACAGACGAGGCTGTGAGGAGTGAATGGAGGGTGCGTGGAGTATGGGGGGTTGGTGGGAAGGCGGACGGGTAGATGTTTGGGGGTGTGGAGTGGGCTATAATGCACTAGCGGCTTGGGGCGCTTGAACACCAATTCAGATTCCGCAATTAAATCCAAAAGACCTGTCATGCACGTGTGTATGTTTCCTCTGATGCAACTACTGGATGATGTTTGATGCGAGGGCGCATTGTAGATTATCTACAGTGCGCTTCGACGTGAAATTGCGAATGCTGAGGCGAAGAGAATGATGATAAATCAGCAGTTCGCCCGATTTTGCGTTGGGGCAGTTTTTTTTTCCGGCGGGATCCGGCGCTTGCATAGAATTTTTTCTTTCTGGAAGACTTACACTGTGCGAGAGAAGGGGAAAAAGAGATGTATTATTGTCTTGACGTGCCAGCCAGTTTCGTGTTCTTAACTTCAAATTTCATTCCGTGGAAATATACAATAAGCCACCTTTCATGGTAGGCATTGTTCTTTCTTATTATTGCAATAGCCAGTAGTCAATATTTTTTGAAAAAAAAAACACCAAAACAAATTCTATCGAAATAAAAAATCTTTAACCCTACGAAATACTAAGTCAAGCGTTTGATTTTTTTCTTTTTTTGTTTTTTCTATTCTTTCGTTTTCCTTCTTCTGATTTTCTTTTTCAATAATTCATCACTAACAAACGCCCCCCCTCTCCCCCCTAAGAAAAATAAAAAAAACATACTGATATATGTCACCATATCATCGCAGTCTAGTACTCATAGACACCTCACACATTAAACAAAAAAAAAAAAAAAAATATATATATATATATAGATATGATAATATATATACCTCTATATAATATTATATATATATATATATAGTATATACAGCATACATACATATCACTTTGCCTGCTAGCATCCTAAGAAATGTACCCCTGTAGTTGTGTGGGGAATACTTAAGCAAACGGCGATTGTAAGTGCAGTCTTTTACATGAAAAATTCAGTTATTCTGGAAGAGATATTTCTGTACATCCTCGTCTATGTAATGAGTGACTAAATAATATTCCTGTTATCAAAGAACGAGCTGTCTGTAAGATTAAGCTTCAAAAACGTTCCCTCGACCGTCATCTCTTACGTGGCATGTCTAGCTGTTAACCACTTCAGCTAAGTGAACCAAAGACCTCTGCTCTCACTCCTCGTCTCCGATCTCTGCTCTGCTGTTTGTGTGTGGGTGTGTGTGTGTGTTGTGTTTGTGCTGTGTGTGCTGTCGTCGCCGCTGAACGTGAGCGCCGCACGCGCGCCCCGTGTGTGGCGTGTGCGAGTGCGTGCGTTGTGTGGTCATGGCTCGCTTCGCAGGCGTATGGTGTGATGTTATGTGTGTGCGGTTTGTTTGTGTGTGTGTGTGTGTGTGTGTGTGTTGTGTGTGTGTAGTGTGTGTGTGTGTGTGTAGGCGATCTAGCCATAAGCACTGGTTTTAAAAAAATTGTGTAAAACCTATCAGAGACGCTGGAAGAAGTTTGCATGTCTATAATTCTACTTTGTGTATGTAACACATAAGTGTTCAGTCATGCTCAAGGCAATTCCGAGCTACTTTTCCTTCAACTTCTTGCTTGTAGGCTTTAACTTGCCACAAAAGAAGCATCCCAGCGTACGTTCGGGAAACGCATGGCGCCCAGCAGCTGATAGCTCTACGCGCGTGCGTAACCCGCATGCAGTACTGAAGGCAGGGCAGTCGTGGTGTAAAGTAACGTAGAAGTGAAGGCGCCCCATCACAAACAGATGACGATTAGAGAATGCTAATGTACGTTATTATATACATCCTCTGTTCTAAAATGTTGGAGAACTAATCACGCGATGCAAGACCTTGATGTTGGGGAAGTAACTCCAGAAGGCGCAGTTTGATGGCGAATGAGTGGAAGTACGCCATCAACGAAAATACCCACGTTTGAGGGCAGCCGGAATTTCTTTTTCATTATGAACGCTAAATGATGCTGCAAATTCGAGCAAGCCGTGCATAATATCAAGCAATTATGCTTGATTCTTCACTTTCAAAGCTATTCCAGGCCGAAGTGCGATTGTTCAGACTGGTTTCCAAGGCCTGGAAAATGGACTTCAAATTTCCAGACTTCTCCAGACTTTTTAAGACCTGTACGAAACCTGTTGGAACATGACCCGGAAGTGAAATCAGGATGCACACATGCCTGTAACAGGAGAAAAAAAGGACTGAAGCCAGATTTGTTCGATGGCGTGCATTTCAAGGGTTACATGTTTGCTTTGTGTTGTTGTTGTTGTTGTTGTTGTTGTTGTTGTTGTTGTTGTTGTTGTTGTTTTGTTGCTGCTGCTGGCTGCTGCTGCTGTGGGCTGAACTTGGCGCATGCGCCTCTCGTTTCTGACCCTGCTCCGATCTGTTTCAACCCATCATTCAGCACTACGACGTGCTTGGACTCGGAGGCGCGCGCGCACGCACGCACGCACGCACGCACGCACGCACGCACACACACCACACCCACACACACACACACACCACACACCCACATGCGCGCGCCGGCGCACACACACCACACACACACACACACACACACACACACACACACACACACAATAGAGATAGAGAGAGAGATAGAGAGAGAGAACAGACAGACATCAGGGAACAGACTAGGAGAGAGAGAGATATTAGAGAGAGAGGGAGAGAGAGAGAGAGAGAGAGAGAGAAGACAAAGGCACTGAACTGAACAGACGGAAAAAAGAGAGACGTGGCATAGAGGAAAAGCACAGACAGGAATGACAACACAATAGGAAAGATGCGGCGCGATAAAGGAGGAGATGCCGAAGGGAAAGTACGCGCCAATTCCACACTATCATTATACGCCCATTATCGCTCACCAGCCCGGACGCCCTGTTTCCTTCCTCTGTCCAACCGCCATGGATATCATCTCCGACCATCTTCACCTACACCTCTCCCCCCCTCCCCCTCCCCCCCCTCTCTCTCTCTCTCCTTCGTCTCTCTCTCTCCTCTCTCTCTCTCCTCTCTCTCTCTCTCGCTCACACACACACACACACACACACACACACACACACACGCACACACAACACACACCACACACACACACACACAACACACACACACACACACACACCACACACACACACACACACACACACACACACACACAACACACATAAGATAAGCATAGAGATACACACAACAAACATGCGTTTGCGCACGCACCCGGAAGGCAAACAGGCAGAGACAGATGAGCACAGTGAAAGAAAGACGGATAAAAAGACAAGAGGAGACATTTACAGAAATAAGGAAAGCGACAGAGGGAGGGGGTGGGGGTGGGGACAGAGAGAGAGAGAGAGAGAGAGAGAGAGAGAGAGAGTAGGAGAAAGTGGAGGGAGAGAGAGGCAGGTAGAGACAGAGACAGGGGCAGGGATACACAGCAGGAAAGGACGGAGAGGCATCAATTTCGAGACAGACAGACAGAGAGACCTGAGAGACCGAGAGACAGACAGACAGAGAGACACTGAGAGACCGATAGACAGACAGACAGACAGACAGACAGAAAGACACTGAGAGACCGAGACAGACAGACATACAGACAGAACAGCAAGACAGACACTGAGAGACCGAGACAGACAGACAGAAAGACACTGAGAGACCGAGACAGAGGGACAGGCAGACAGAGAGACACTGAGAGACCGAGACAGACAGACAGACAGACAGACAGAAAGACACTGAGATAACCCGATACAGACAGACAGACAGACAGAGAGACACTGAGAGACCGAGACAGAGGGACAGGCAGACAGAGAGACACTGAGAACCGATACCAGACAGACAGACAGACAGAAAGACACTGATAGAGACCGAGACAGACAGACAGACAGATAGACAGACAGACGACAGACAATGAGATACCGAGACAGAGAGACAGACAGACACTGAGAGACCGAGACAGACAGACAGACAGATAGACACTGAGAGACCGAGACAGACAGACAGACAGACAGACAGTGAGAGACCGAGACAGAGAGACAGACAGACAGACAGACACTGAGAGACCGAGACAGACAGACAGACAAGAGAGACACTGAGAGACCGAGAGACGACAGAGAGACAGACGGAGACAAATGGAGACATAACATAGACAGAGAGAAGAGGAAGGGGGGGGGGGGGGGGGGGGAGGGGGGGAGTAAAAGAGGAACAGAAGGGACAGGATGGGGATAACCGAAGGCAGAGAGAGAGAGAGAGAGAGAGAGAGAAGAGAGAGAGAGAAGAGAGAGAGAGAGAGAGAGATTTTAACAAATCATATATAGGCCATTGCCCTTCGTAATGGGGAGTAATTGAACAATCATTTTCACACTATGTTTTTTTAATTTCATATATACAAATGATAAGGTTAAAGATAACGTTTTTACGAAATAGCAACTTGACGGGAGCTAAAAACGCTTTGAGAGAGAGAGAGAGAGGAGAGAGAGAGAGAGAGAGAGAGAGAGAGAGAGAGAGAGAGAGAGAGAGAGAGAGAGAGAGAGAGAGAGATTCAGATTCAGATGTTGTAATCATATACAGGCCATTGCCTCCCGTAATGGGGAGTAATTGAACAATCATTTCACACAGTTGTTTTGGTTTTGTTTTGTTTTGTTTTTAGATATACAAATTATAAGGTTAAAGTAACGTTTTACGAGATAGGACCCTTGACGGAGCTGAAAACGCTGTCAGAGAGAGAGAGAGAGAGAGAGAGAGAGAGAGAGAGAGAGAGAGAGAGAGAGAGAGAGAGAGAGAGAGAATAGCAGCTGTCCGCTTGACACCCCCTGGTGGCCTTGTCTTGAAACGCAGCACACACAACACACACACACACACACACACACACACACACACACCACACACACACACACCCACACCACGCACACACTGACTACTATGTAACGTGAGGTCAGTACGTGCCGCACTAATTCACTAGCTGAATGTGCAAGAATGCCAGCGGTGAGTCACTCGCTTCGTATCACAGCACGACAGATAGAGGAATGGTGGGCGGAGAAAAGAGGAGGGAGAGAGGAAGGGATGAAAAGAATAAGAGGTAGGTGGGAAGGGGACGAGGAGAATGGTGCGTTATGGTGGGGGGGGGGGGGGGGGGGGGGGGGGGGGGGGGGGGGGGGGGGGGGGGGTGGGGGGGGTATGGGGGGGGGGGAGGTGGGTATGTATGGGGGGGGAAAGGGGGGGAGGGGGAGGGGGTAGACTGAA
>JADBJO010003263.1:30000-32500 GCA_016801955.1 Conus betulinus
TCTGGCTATCTGTCCCTTCTCACTGATCCAGCCCAGTACCCATCTCACACCACGTCTGTCCCCTGGATCAACAGCTCCGGGGCCTGCAGGAAGGAAGACGCTAATGAGCGTCCCGGCAGACAGGGCAGCCTGCCAAAGAGAAGGGAGACAAGTCAGGGGTATGTGGGTAATTTAGGCAAAAAAAGACAGGACAGGTAGGAAAGAAGGATGAAAGGCAGGGAGGAGGAAGAAGGGGGGGGGGGGGGGGGCTGTTGGCTATCTATCTGTGTTCCCTTAGTACAGTGGAGCAAGGCAAGACCTGTTGCCATCTATGTGGTATTGTTATTCACGATAACACGAGAGGGGGTGGGGGGGGAGGGAGAGAGTGGGAGAGGGGAATGGGGGGACTCTCGCACCCCAACGACTGTAGGAGATCGATTTTCCAAACAGAGAACGTTCTGTTAACAACACCCCGGACCCCACCCACCCCCACCCCACACCACACGCAACCCTCGCCTCCCCTTTCTGTCGCCTTCCGTTCCCCATCCTCCCATCTAGCACTTCCAGGTTCGACAGCTTCCTTTAAAGTATGCAAGCTCAGGAACATTCTCACTCTCTCTCTCCCTCCCTCCCCCTCTCTGTCTGTCTGTCTGTCTGTCTCTCTCTCTCTCTGGCTTTAAAAATTGGGGGTTGAGGCTTTCACTTATCAAAGGAGAAGCTGAGTTTACCAAAATGTACCTTCGGCAGTTGGTGACGCTATGCTGTGTTCCTCCCCTCCCTCCTCCCTTCCTCTCTCTCTCTCTCTCTGTTTTGTAGTTGATGATGGCTGCCCTCTCCACCTACACCTAACCCCCCCATCCTCTCTCTCTCTCTCTCTCTCAGCTGCTGACATATATATTACCAAGCAACAGTTATCGGTTTCCACACTGATACTGTTTCTCTCTCACTCATTCACTCACTCACTTACTCACTCTGTCTGTCTGTCTGTCTGTCTGTCTGTCTGTCTCTCTCTCTCTCTCTCTCTCTCTCTCTCTCACACACACACACACACACACACACACACACACACACACACCACACACACACACACACACACGCACACACACACACACACACACACACAAAATCTTCCTCAAGAGGCCATGCAGATTTCAGACTGCCATTAGGGGATCCACCAGCCAAAGGCCAGCAACCCCTGAAGAGACCTTGGTGATGGATGTAGTGGACACACAAGTAGCGCCTGTTGTTCCACCGCTGTGCCGTTGACAACCCTCCAGGACTTGGCCGTCTGGCACATTGCTGGGTTTGTTTGTGGTGACAGACACAAACTGTACTGGTAAGTGCAGACACACTGCATCAATTATGAAGATACACAATGACAAGTTCACGCACAAACGCACACACCTGACGATATGAGGGAGAGAGAGAGAGAGAGAGAGAGAGAGAGAGAGAGAGAGAGAGAGAGAGAGAGAGAGAGAGAGAGGAGAGAGAGAGAGACAGAGAGAGAGAGAGAGAGAGACAGACAGACAGACAGACAGACAGGCAGACAGAGAGAGAGTCAGACAGACAGACAGACAGACAGACGGACAGCAGGCTGGGGGAGACAGACAAAGAGAGAGACAGACAGACAGACAGACACATATGGAGACAGACAGATAGACAGGCAGACAAACAAGCAAATTAGGAGCGAGGCAGACAGACACACAGACAAAAGTATACAAAGGCAAACAAATAAACACTTTAAAAAAAATTTCGATGTTTAAAAAAGCATTATCTAAACTGAAAAATGCATCGAACATTTCGATATAATGTACATTTATACCTTACAGCAGTAACACAGTATTTTCTGTAGGCATATACTGAAATCTACTTTGATGGAGAACTGTGACAATAAACCTACTCTTACACATAAGGCAGACCTATCACAAAGCCATGCCAACGAAACACACAGACCACATGCGCAAACGTACAATTCAACCCTGCTTTAAACAACACTGTGTACCACATTAACACCAACACGTTTCCTTTGTAGGCCTATCACAATGCACTGAACAAGTCGCCATCAAATTAATCTCGCTCGCTACACCCTGCCAAAGCATGCAAACTCAATTCCGACCTATCGTTCGTCTCAGCGACAACTGGGATAATACACATTTACACCTCTAGATATTGCTTCACTGTTAAAAAAAAAAAATAATAATAATATAAAAAAAAAGCCGAGCCATGGATAACAACACATTCCATTTGGCTGGCAACGAAGCTGATTCTTATGACTGATCCGTTGCGTCGTCCTCTTTCGTTGACATGTACACAGCATATTAATCTTGTGATACCATCGCCAGCTGTTTGCAAGTGCGCTCTGCCCATGACAGCTGTTTGCTCGATAACCTTTGCCCTGCTGCCTTTATTGAGAATAGGATGCCGCGTGGTGTTAGTGCATGTCACACACACACACACACACACACACACACACACACACACACACACACACACACACACACACACACACACATACACAAAC
>JADBJO010003263.1:42500-45000 GCA_016801955.1 Conus betulinus
AAATGTGTAACTCGTAATATGGCTAATGTACGGCCAGGGGATTCTTTTTTTAACACACCCCTTCCCCTCTCTCTCTCTCTCTCTCTCTCTCTCTCTCCTCTCTCTCTCTCTCTCTCTCTGATCCCTTTCTTTTTGCCATCCAATCCATCAGAGGCTGCACCCATTAGTCAGATCAAGAGGCTGAAGTTTCTAATCCGAAATGCATTTCCTTTTTCATCTCTTCTTTCTGTGGGCGTTCGTGTCAAGAGATTTGAGGGAAAAAAAAACCCGCTGGTGAATAAAGACAAAAACAGCAGCAGAAAAAAACAAAATATCTTGCTTTAAAATAATTGATCAAAAAGGCCTCTTTCCACGGCCTTCAAGACCCAAGATTACCGTTCATAACAGTGCAAACAGGAGTAATTCAAGTCACTCCTATCTGTTCTGATGGCTATATTAGCCTCCATAAAAGTGCAAACAGAAAGCGCGACCCTGCGCCGTGGTGGGCTACACAGAAGAAGTGTGAGATACCCTTACGCCCCCGCCAAACTTCCGGAAGCCAGATCAGTCGTCCTGTTGGGAACAGGGTTCATGGAGGATGAATGAAATGAATGAATGGATGAATGAAGGAATCAATCAATCAATCAATGAACGAAGGGGTGGATAAATGGATCAAGAATGAATGAAGCTTCTGTTTAACGTGTTTTCAACATAATTAATGTTATTACATGGAACAAACAAACAAAAAAAAGGGAGGGGGGGACACGCGTCCGCATACAAAGAGAGAGAGAGAGAGAGAGGGGGGGGGGGGGAGTAGACGCACACGCATACACAAAACACACCTACCTATACATAAACACAATATTAAGTAATCGCAAAATTTCAAAACAAAAATCATAGTAGAACCAACATGGCTATTCTTTTTTCTTCTTCTTCTTCTTCTTCTTCTTCTTTTTTATTAAACCAAATTTTAATCAGATAAGTTGAGAAATTACAAACGCGCCAAAAGAAGACAGTGCGCAGACACAAACCTGAAGGACACAAAAATGCATATACACAGTATTCATTACAAGATACAACAATATAGGTGAAAACAGAATAAGATAAAAAAAAAAAAAAAAAAAAAAAGTAATTGAAAAACACCTGACTTACAATGCAAATGGTAAACAGTTTAAATAACCATTCAATTAAATATACTAGATATATGACGACACCTTCATCAGATAGAAGCAAACGAACGTGGGATTATACTATAATTAGAGGAACTAAATGGCTGACATAGATGTCTACTCTGGGCCTGAAAACATATTGTCCACATGTAAACCACCGACTGTTTTGTACTAATTTATGAAATACGTATGAATTCGGTGCTTTTTGCTTCAATCAACTGAAAAAAAAAAAAAAAAAAAAAGCTTCATAAGGAGTCCACTTGGCAACAAAATCATTATGTACCATATTGTTTGCGCGCTATATACTCTTCAATATTTTATCTGTATTTTAACTTATCAACAAAGGCTTGTACAGTAGGCATATTTCCATTTGATTTACAGTGGTTCAAGTATTCTTCAGCAGATATCAAAATGAAATAAAAGATATGATTAATGTTTATATCTTTATCAGAGCCAAGAACAGCCAGTGGTTCTGTAATTCGTAAATTCGACACAATGTGCCAATACGGCTATTCAATATACTTCGTCTAATGCCATACATTTTAAGTGACTGGTTGTTAAATTAATACAGAACCAGCAGATTAATCTCTGTCGTCTAAAAATGCATTGCTTGTCAAAACATAACATAGTGAGAATCTGGCAGTTAAAAAGGAATGTGTGAATAGACATAAAACCAACACACACACACACACACACACACACACACACACACACACACACACACACACACACACACACGCAGAGGGACAGACGTATGTTACTATCCTAACAATATGGTTAATACTACTGACACTGACTGCCTCTTCCGACCAGCACGTTACTCCAGCAATACAACAATGTTAGGTATACCAGGACGTAACTTAACCACCTACACACAACCATATTTAGCTGTACTAAGACGTAAGTGTACCATTTATAATCTCAATACAACACGCATGTTCACAATATAAGAAAGCGGCGGTGCTGCCTATTCTATAATGCATTTTTTTTTTGTACATTGTTTAAATTTTTTACAGTTATGCCTTCCGCTTTCGATTCACTCTTAGCGGTTCAGTGACAGAGTCAAGATGACTTGCTCCATGCCACTTCAAACTTCACTGTCTCTGGACTATGTATGGGCAACTCTCTCAAGAATTCAAGTTTTGGGGAACCTTTTGCAGTGCAAATGCGTCGACATTTGATACAATTGTGTCAATAAAATTAGAAAAAAAAAAAAAAAAATGATCGCATTCCTACTGTCCACTGATTGTATTTTCTTGCAAGTACAGCGAGTAGCTTTTTTGATACATATCAGCTTTTCATTTTTTTTTCTTTTTTTTTTTTTTTCTTCAATTTCATAACAGACGTGGGAA
>JADBJO010003263.1:50000-57500 GCA_016801955.1 Conus betulinus
GTGCTGCCACTAGGAACGTTGGCATGATGTATATACAGAACAGGGCTTATACCACGGTCAATTCAATGGTGTGGTTTTAAAAAAAAAATATGGTGCTGCCATTAGGAACGTTGGCATGATGTATACACAGGACAGGGCTTACGTCACGGTCAGACGCTCGGGGGCAACGCTGGAACTGACCAAAGCTAATGTAGCAATTCGTAATTACTTTGGCTCCTAACTTCGGGAACAACTTTCATGTGGTGGCATATACAAAAGACATAGATTCCCCCCCCCCCCCCCCCCCCCCCCCCCCCCGGGCACGGACGACGTGTACCTATGATGGTGGTTGGACTATGTTTTGTCCGCCAAGCGCAGATGGGAGAGCAGATTCTGTTGGCGTAGTGGGTCTGTGCGTTCCCCTCCATGCGTGACTCACTGGTTGTCCAACAGATGACCTTTGACAGCCTTTGCACAGAGGCTACACACCACCCGTCATCCCGATTCTGTATGATCGTCAAGGACAATCAAAAGCCGTACGAAAATCAATCAGTTGATCGACTTTTTTTTTTTTTGACACGTTGATTGTCCAACGGTTTACGAGATGTTGCAATGATCTCCTGTTGCGATTTCTGAAAGGATACACAGCTACTTCAGGATGTATCAGACCGTCAAAAGCCTTATGAAAAATCCATCAGTTGATCGACTGTTTTTCCACGCTGAATGTCCAACGGTTTAAGAGATGTTGGAATGATCTGCTGTTGCGATTTCTGCATGGGATACACAGCTACTTCTCCACTGCATTCACCAACGCACAGACAAGATGAAGAGGCAAAAGAAATACATTCATTCGTTCAATTAACTGATCAGCCTGTAAACAAATCAATGAAGCTATCCACCGAATTTCAAATGTACGAGTCCGAGGTACTTTTTGTACGCAACAAATCTAAGCACGAACTTGTACCACACAAAGTCCCTACTAAAATTCCCTCCGCAGTTACGAACACACAAGCATATGTACGAGGGCCATTCAATATGTGAGGTGAATTGTCCTAAATTAGGACTTCTAATACAGACAGAACTTTTTTTCTGCTTTCGCTGTAATTCATTTTATTTCATCATGTTATTTTTTTTTCTCGGTTTTCAGATTATACAAAATGGCCGGCCAAGAAACATGTTCTAGGATTAAAGAAGAGAGATCAGTAATAAAATTGTTGGTGGCTGAACAGCGCAAACTTAGTGAAATTCACAGAAGAATTTCTCATGTGTATGGAACAGCATGTTTATGCAAAAAAAAAAGTCTACAAATGGGCTAAATTATTCAGAGAAGGGGGCAGAGCAGTGTTGGTCACAAAGACAGGCCAGGCAGTCCCACAGAGGTGAGAACTCCAGCCATGATCAAATCAGGTGAAAAAAAACCATAAACAAACTCGTACACACCGATGGCAAAAATGTGTGGCACTGATGGAAAAAAGCGCGCAGGAAAAAAAGTGGAAAAAACAAAAACAAACAAAAAACCGATAAGCTTCTACCTGTATCAAAAGTCCCTATATAGGACAATTCACCATATATATTGAATGGCCCTGTTACGTCCAAACACCACAAACAGACACAAACAGTATTGGAAGTCCCTATAGAGGACAATTCACCTTACATATGAATGGTCCTGTTACGTCCAAACACCACAAACAGACACAAACAGAGACACAATCTACCAGACAAGGACACTATCAACTAGAAAGGACACTCGCTACCCAATCAACGGCGATTTACCACACCAAACAAGACGGCTGCAGTGCTGCTATTGATAGACAAGAGTCAGGATAAAAAAAAAAAATAAAAAAAAAAATAAAAAAAAAAAAAAAAAAAAAAAAAAAAACTAGGCGACGGACAAATGAAGAAGAAGCTAACGGGAGGTCTTCAAACGATGGACGAAGGGAGGCTGAGCAGGGAAAACAATCACAGCGGACTAACACGCAAACTACGCCCAAATATCACGAATAACAGACAAGAGGTTGGCAAGTATGGGTGGTGGCAAGGACGTGGAGAGAGAGAGAAGGGCTGTATGTGTGAGAGAGAAGGGCTGTGAGAGAAGGGCTGTATGTGAGTGAGCGAAGGTGGTGGTGGTGGTGGTGGTAGGGGATATATGTGCGGAAGGAAGGGGAGGGGGGGGGTATATGTGCCAAGGGAAGGGGTAGGGTAGGGTGACAGAGACTACAGACTGTGGGGGAAATGTGAGGGATGGGGGGGGGGGGAGGCGTGAGGGGAAAGGTGGTGGGGGTGGAGGAAAAAAGGACAGACTGTGCAGGTGAAAGGAAGGCACTAAATCTGTATAGTGTGCGCACAGCCACAGAGAGAGAGAGAGAGAGAGAGAGAGAGAGAGAGAGAGAGAGAGAGAGAGAGAGAGAGAGAGAGAGAGACAGAGAGAGAGAGAGAAACAGAGAGATGAGACAGAGAGACAGAGAGAGACAGAGAGAGGCGCAGGGTGTACGTACATGGAAAACCTCCATTTGAATGCCAATCATATCCCAGTGGACCGTGAGCATTCGCCGGCTGCAAGAAGCAAACCAAGATTAGTGGTCATGGTGCTGGTCACATCCTTACCACAATCAGTACAACGTCCAACAAGTCTTTGGAATGGAAAGAGAGAGAGAGAGAGAGAGAGAGAGAGAGAGAGAGAGAGAGAGAGAGAGAGAGAGAGAGAGAGAGAGAGAGAAGAGGGAGGGAGGGACAAACAGAAACAGACAGGTAAAGACACACAGACAGACCGACAGACAGACAGACAGACAGAGACAGCGAGAGAGAGAGAGAGAGAGAGAGAGACAGACAAGAGAGAGCAAGCAGACAGACAGAGACAGAGGGAGAGTAGGAGACAGACAGGCAGCAGACAGACACAGAGACAGAAGACACAGGCAGGCAGACACAGACAGACACAGAAACAGACAGACAGACAGAACAGAAGAGAACAGAATTTTTTTTTTTTTCAACTATGTCTATGAGTGGGGTTGTCTAAGAGTGGGTTTGTCTATGAGTGGGTTGGTTTATCTGTCTTTCAGCAGAATGAAGCTCAACTCCATCGACCTGTGTCTACCAAACACTGTCAAAAAACACACACACACAAAAAAAAAAAAAAAAAACACCAAAAAAAACCCGGAATCTGGCATTGGATGTATCCACAACGTTTTGGAGCGTATTCCCGATTGAACGAGAAAACGTTCACCAAGTTGACTGTACATTTTATTATCACACACACACACACACACACACACACACACACACACACACACACACACACACACACACACACAACAATCCTTCCTGGCACGATTTATCCTGGACACGAGGACAGGGGGAGGGAAACAGGTGAGGACAGACAGTGTCTAAGATTGTGTGTGAGTGTGTGTGTGTGTATGTGTGTGTTGTTGTGTGTGTGTGTGTGTGTGTGTGTGTGTGTGTGTGTGTGTGTGTGTGGGGTGGGGGGTGTGTGTGTGCGGCGGGGGGGGGGGAGGGGAGTGGCGGAATGCCACCTGGGGACGTACCTCTCATAAACGTCGGTCCGGATCCGTAGAAGGAATCCGGATCAATGGGCGACCCCATGTTCCGTTCACCCTCCTGTTTACTTTTTTTTTTTTTTTTTTTTTCTTTTTTTTGAACGAAATTTTCCATTGAACATGATGACCCTGTGAAGTTATCATAACCGACGCGTAATCATGTTTACGCTTAACACATTTTTCAGGAATATCAAGATTTGCTATTGGTGTAAACGATGTCACGTTGTATTTTGCGTGTCTTTAGGAGAGAAAAAAGTGTTAGGGAGGAACTCTTTTGGTCAACAGCAACTATTACTTGCAATCTGTTTCGCCACTCTGTGTGCGTGCGTGCGTGCGTGCGTGCGTGCGTGCGTGCGTGTGTGCGTGTGTGTGTGTGTGTGTGTGTGTGTGTGTGTGTGTGTGTGTGTGTGTGTGTGTGTGTGTGTGTGTGTGTGCCAGTCTGTCTGTCTGTCTGTCTGTCTGGGAGGACCTGGGAGAGTGTCTGTGTTTGCACCCGTATGCGTGCATGTGCGTGTGCGTGCGTATGTGTGTTTATCGCGTGCCTGTGAGGTTGTGTGTCTGTATCTGTGTGTCTGTGTGTCAGCGATCAGACACTAACGTGTCTCTCTGGGTGGCTTTAAGTTCTCCGACTCCAGCCATTCCAGACGTTGATGTCAACTTGGGGGGGGACTTGGGGGGGGGGGGGGGGGGGGGGGGGGGGGGGGGGGGGGGGGGGTAGGGGGGGGGTGTGGGTGTGTGTGGTGGGGGGGGGGGGGGGGTGTTGTCGACGGGGCGAGACGGGAGCGACAGTTGGACAGGGACGGATGGTGTAGGCAGCTGCGTCTACATATATATGTGTTCTTTTCTGTGGGGTACAGAAGATTGGGGAACAACAACAACAACAAAAAAAACCCAAAAAACATCTGTCTGAGATACATCAGGTTAATGCTGTGCGTGGGCGTCTGAACAGACAAAAAAGAAGTCAAACTCAAAGACGCCAGCAGTGTGTGTGTGTGTGTGTGTGTGTGTGTGTGTGTGTGTGTGTGTGTGTGTGTATGTGTCTCAACACCGTCCTCACTACATTATCCACCACTTCACACACACACACACACACACACACACACACACACACACACACACACACACACACACACACACGTGTGTTCCCATACACACAAAAAAAAGCATACACTAACACGGACACACACTTACACAAACAAGTACACACGCGCGCGCACGCGCGCGCGCGCATGCACGACACACGCACATGCACCCCCCCCCCCCCCCACACACACACACACACACACACATATTCAAACGCGCACGCAGAGAGAGAGAGAGAGAGAGAGAGAGAGAGAGAGAGAGAGAGAGAGAGAGAGACAGACAGACAGACAGACAGTTAGAGAGTTAGACAGACAGAGACAGAGAGAACTTTTGTTCGATTAAGGATTGAAAGAGAGAGAGGCGGGGGGGGAGGGTAAACAAAAGCTTGAAAATCAGTTACAACACACACACACACACACACACACACGTTTTTACAACAACTATTTGAACTGAAATGTACTCACTGGAAATCTGCAAACACTTTTCACTTCCCTGTGCGTTAGACTGCTACTCCAAGTGGCTCTGACTCAGAGCACGCAGTGACACAGTGTGTTTAAACCGAAGCCCTCTGTCTTTCTGGTTTACAATTACCGGTAAACTGATACATCGCCCTCTGTCATTAAATAGCGTGACGTGACCAAAGCTAAATTTAGTATCTGCATGCGCACAAAAATGTCTCTCTCTCTCTCTCTCTCTCTCTCTCTCTCTCTCTCTCTCTCTCTCTCTCTCTCTCTCTCTCTCTCTCTCTCTCTCTCACACACACACACACACACACACACACACACACACACACACACACACACATGTAGAGATAGACAGACAGACAGAGACAGTCATGGAGACAAACAAACATACAGAGGCGTGAAAGGAAAAAAAATTACTGTTGAGAATAAATTACAACAAAAATGCAGGCACAGAAATTCATCCACGCCTCATTCACACGCGCATGTGCTCGCTCGCGTACACGCACGCACGCACGCACACACACACACACACACACACACACACACACACACACACACACACAAAAATAAGACAAAAAGACTGACAACAGCTAGATGAATTTCTGGAAATTGTAGCAAAAAGACCTGACTGTAAGGAGAAAGGGGGGGGGGGGGGGGGGGGAGATAATCTGAGAGAAAGACACAGAGAGAGAGAATGAGAAGGGAGAGCAGCGATGGTCAGTGAGAGACAGGAAGACAGCCAGACCGCCTGACAGATTTACAGCGCGGGAGAGAAAGAGACAGACATGACAGCGACAGAAGTGGAGAAGGGACAGGTGGAGGAGATGCAGGAGAAGACAGAGCATAAAGACGAACTTAGGCCTCAACTTGAGAGACATACGAACGCAGACAGACAGACAGGCAGATAGAAACAAAAGAAGGAGAAGGCGAGGCAAGCAGAGAGACAAGAGACCAAGACTGACTACAAAGCTCAAACACTCAAATACTTTTAATTGCAAAGGCCACCGACCTATCTGCAATGAGGTCAAGACCAAAAGTAGAACACGCACACGCGCTCGGCGCATGTACTAAAAATTATGAAAGAAACTATTCGCATATCAAAATGTCCCTGCTGATCGAGATCGTCTTTGGCAAGTTCTTAAAAGGATAAACACGTCCACTAAAATTCTACGCATGCTCCAAGGCATAATTATATAAGTCAGTCCAGTCGTGCCTACGTTGGGGAAGTGACATGTCTGGACTTTCTTTGACCGTCCAGCCGCGCGTGACACAGGGATGTATGTTATCTCCCCTGATTTTTTTTCTTTGTTGAAAACCGAGGTTGCTGACCAAGTTATCACAGCATGGCAAACGTGGATTCCAGTTTGTTTTTTCGCCAGGCTTACAAGAGAGACTGACTGAAAGAAATGCAGAGAACCGAAAGTTGTTGTGGGGCGGCTCGGAGTTATTTCGGATGGAAAAAAAAAACAAAGATAGAGAGAAAAAAAAAAAAGGGGCATGAAAGGCGGGGGGAAGGCGAAGAATTCAGAGATCAAAGATGCTGGGAGGAAGGGGAGGGGGGGGGGGGACACAAAGGTCAAGAACTTGAGAACACGTGACTAGCTACCTGCCAGGCAGCAGTATACCGCCATCGATCTCAAAGCACCTGCCGATCAGGGAGAGTGATGATTTTTTCCCCACCCCCTACACCCTCCACTCTACAACCAAAAGTCCCCGCCGCCTACGCCCCCCTATTATTTCTTCTGCCAACCCTCCCAACTCCCACTCTCTTCTCTCTCTCTCTCTCTCTCTCTCTCTCTCTCTCCCATTCTCCTTTTGAGCTTTCCAACAGGAAAAGGTTGGTCAAAAGCCACGGTGAACTTACCCATCCTGTAACAACTCCAGTCCCTCATGCACCCTCCCCTTTCCCCCCTCCCCCCTACTCCTCTCTCCCCACCCACCCACCCCCACCCCTTTCGCCATCTCTGCTTGAATAAGTAAAAATTTCGTTACATTTCGTCGTCTGAGGAAACAGCAGATAGACAGATAGGTAGCAGACAGACAGACACACAGACAGAACTCAGAAACTTTTGTTCGATCAAGGATTGAGATTTTAGGCGGAGCCTATTCTTCCGATCTGCCCTTGCTAAGCTAAATTGTGCAATGGCATTTAAAGACAAGAAAATGAAAAGAAATTACAAAAAAAATTAAGGGTTGATAAACGAATAGATAGACGGACAGATAGAGAGAGAGAGATAGAGAGAGAGATAGACCGATAGACAGATCGATAGGTAGATAGACAGATAGATAGACAGACAGATAGGTGGGTAGGTGGGTAGGCAGACAGACAGACAGACATATAGATAAACAGATAGATAGATACGGATACGAATATTTCAATCGCAAATAGGCCATTGCCCCTCAGAAAAGGGTGCATCTGGAAA
>JADBJO010003263.1:62500-65000 GCA_016801955.1 Conus betulinus
AGACTGGTTTGACGGAAACCGTCTTTTAACAGTCTGAGGATGTGACTACATCAATGGCAGCTTACACACTCCTGCCACCCAGCACAATGTTCACAGACTCTCCCTTCCATCGCTTTTGTTTCTGTCCTTATTTCAACGAATTTTCTTCAGTTCTCATCAGCATGCCCAAGACTATACTATGTTTCCCGTTTGACTTATTCGCACGCTGTTTGATGTTAGATGACCGCTGCCTCGTATAACCCTTTTTGCCCTGCAAGAGAAAGAAACACGAAAAAGGGAAAGAAATCCGTGCGCTACATACAAACCATATACGCACAGACGTACACACAACCAGAAAAGACTTTGGGTTTGGGGACAAAACAAACTCCAACAGACAGACATGGTTTGGATTCCATTACGAAAACTAATTAAAAGCAGTCAGTATAAGTCTGCGCGTGTCTACTAAGCATGATCTCGCACAGCACGAACGGAATGAAAAACGGTGCTTTCTTGTCCACAATAGTATGCAAATTTTTGCCCAACACTCCCCCCGACTAAACGGTTTATTTCCATCCGTAGCATACAGCATGTCATTGACCGTCCCGTCACTTTTCCAGCTGCGACAGAACTGGCACAGCCCCACAACGAAGCAGTTACTGTTCAGGGGGCGAAGAAGATAAGAGTCCTACATACGTTAAACCGAAACACATACCATTCAACACCACTGGCATGACTAACTGGCAGTGCAGTGTCTCCTGAAATGGGTGACCTTCAGAGGACCTGATGTCGGACGATCCCTGACGGACTGCGGGCTCTGGCTGAACAGCTGGATGTACACTGGGTGTAGGTGTGTATGGAGCAGTCAAAACGAAGATTGGTCAGCACATTAGAGAGAGAGAGAGAGAGAGAGAGAGAGAGAGAGAGAGAGAGAGAGAGATGGGACATTTCGACGGTTTCGAGTTGCTATGCCTTGGCCGATCAAAACAGGACTCTTCAGTAGTTCATTCCCCTCTGCTTTGAAACACAAAACTGCAGCGCCATCAGTTTTCTCTTTCAGCATCCCAACAAAGACGGCCCGACGGATGACAGGCGGCAGACGTCATCAGCAAATCAGGCAGCAGGAACGTCTGGCTGGCCTGTCGGATGACTGGTGGAGAAAGTCAACAGATGCACGGGTGGAATTCTGTTTCAGTCCCCGCAAGGGGAAGTGTGATAGATTGATCCCAGCTGCCGTTGTCTCTCTGGGAATACAACTGTCTTCCTGGCTTGTTGGGTCGTAGATTGGAAGAGACAGATGCGTGGATGCCATGGACAAGAGAACGGATAGACGGACAGATCGGTGGCTTAAAAACAATATGCATTCGCGGATACTTGGACATTGTCCTCATCTTCAAATACACACACACACACACACACACACACACACACACACACACACACACACACACACACACAAAATGTTCCATAGGGATGCATGGATGGACCGACATGGCGTGTGTGTAAGGATGGGGGTGAGGAAAGGGATGGGGAAGGGGGAGTGGGGGAATCAGGGAGGTGGTGGGGTGGGTGTGGCTGTGTATTTGCATGAAGCAAACGTGTGTGTGTGTGTGTGTGTGTGTGTGTGTGTGTGTGTGTGTGTGTGTGTGTGTGTGTGTGTGTTGTGTGTGTGCGTGCGTGCGTGCGTGTGTGCGTGCGTGCATGCGTATGTGTGTGTGTGTGTGTTTCTAATAACGCGAGAAACAAGCACATGACCACAAAAGCATACAGATGCGCACGCCCACGTGCACACACACACGCATTTTGCACACACACACACACACACACACACACACACACACACACACACACAGGAAAGAGGAAGTCAGACACTCTAGCAGACAGTGACAGTCAACACACAGAGAGAGCGAGGTGAGGAGGGGGAGGGAGAAAAACACTGAAGGGAAGAACTGGAAGAGAAAGGGACAGTAAGGCACAGATGCGACACTGGGTGAGCGGATCTTCACATCAGCCAGACACTACAGCGTCACAGACGCTGTGACTGGGCGTATGCGTGGATGGATGGACAGGTGGACGACGAATGCGGAGTTTCTATAGTTTCCCCGCATCCTCCAACGTTTCAAACTTTATTGCCGACTATTCCTTGCAGGCGCGGAGAGTAAAAAAAATCAATACTTCTTGTTCTGCTGGTGGGAAGCGATAAAAAATATATGTAGTTTTAAAAAAAAAAAAAAGAAGAAGAGGAAGAAGAAGAAAAAAAAAAAAAGAAAAGAAAGAAAAGAAAAGAAAAAGAAAATGCAACTTCAGTTTTGATTCGAACGAATTTCGCGTTTCTTTACGATAATCCAGGAAAATACAGTTAAATACAAACACATTACTACCATGTCTGGTCGTGAGTACCCTTTCGGCAGTATTAATGGATGATGTATGGGGCAATGAGACACATCGTTACGATGACGCTTAAGAGTACTGCTACAGCACAACATAAAGACAGCCACACCTTGACTTGATCTGGTGGAGTCTG
>JADBJO010003263.1:70000-87500 GCA_016801955.1 Conus betulinus
CTTACCCCTCTACCCCTCCCCGGCAAGACACGACGAGGTCGACGTCCTTCTTGCCAACCTCTTATCTAAACACTCGAAGGCTCAGCGGTAGAGCGTCGAGTTCTCTATCGGATGTCGTGCGTTCGAATCTCAACACAATAAAGCGATCATCACTTCGGCGACTCATCTTGACTCGTGGGCATTTGGTGGGATCCATGTTGTGTTTGCTCTTTTTCGCATCTCCCCCCCCCCCCCCCCCCCCCCCCCGGTCTGACTCTACTGGAATGGTAATCGGCATGTGTCCCATCATCTTTAGTGGGTGTGGACGTTAAACATGAATACAGCTTACGAAACACCATAGCTGTCAACCTTTCGGAATCGAAATTCAGGACCAGTGGTGTGAGGGAAGGGGGAAAGGGGGGGGGGGGGGGAGGGAGGGGAGAAGAAGCCAAGAGGCGGGAAAACGGCTTCAACTGAAGTTTCAGTTTCATTAAGGGGGGACTTCTCGCCGCCTGGGAGCTAGTCCCATCTCCCAGGTCACAAAGCACAAGGCGCGAGGGTTACAGTTTTAAAAAAAAATCATTGGGGGGAAGGGGGGGGGGCTAATAAATGATAGATAATCAAGTAGATAAATAGGTAATTAAATCAATAAATATGAAAGAGGAGAAACAATACCAGTAAGTGAAGTGAAAAAAGACAAGTTATGGCCATCAAGAGCAACACAAATATTCAAATTTAAACGCACGCACGCACGCAAGCAAGCAAGCAAGCACGCAGGCACGCAGGCACGCAGGCACGAGCGCACGCGCGCACGCACGCACGCACACACACACACACACACACACACACACACACACACACACACACACACACACACACACACACGCACACACACACACACACAGAGGCTAGAATTTATCCAAGCGGTTTCACATTTATGGGAAACGGATCATATCTGGAGATATCAATCAACTCTTAATATCGGCAGAACAAAACATGCCATCAAAAAGGAATTAGAATATAAATACATAAACTTCTGGAAAGAGCAAAAAACGAAAACAAACAAACAAAAAAAAAACACGAAGAAGAAGCACTTCGAGACAATACTTTTTACAATAAAACTGCAGGAAACTACCGAGAAGAACCATACATATTACACGTCAAAAACTTCGAACAGAGATGTGATCTGAGCAGACTTCTTCACCTCCGCGCTCATGACCTACAAAAAGAAAGGGGTAGATACACGAACACACCGACAGAAGACAGAACATGCTCAGCAAGTGGTGTGATCGAAGACGAAATTCTCTCTTTTTTTTCTGACAGCTGCTCTGGATACAAACTGCTGCTGCGACTGATGCCAACAGAAGAACTATCGAAAGATATGCTGAACTCAAACTTGCAAAAACCTATGTCCACGTGAAACGTCAGACAATGATGACCCACAAATTCACACTGCAAAATATGTTCACGATTGCATGAATCTGAAAAGACAATAATGGCTCCCTGTATGGACCCACGCGAATTATGGTCTATCTATTCACTCTGATTTCTCAAAATACCATGCTGTGTCTATGACCCTTAAGGGTTGTCGTGACAATTAAAGTCTGGGTCAGAGTCTGAGTCGGTCGCTGAGTATGGTGGCAGCTGATGACGGTTCCTCCTCAACCAAAGCGTTTCATGGCCCGCCGCGCGTGAGGAACTCCCTTGCCACCAGTACCACCACCTCCTGATCCAAGTCATTCACCAGCCGGAAACGACGCACGAAAAGGTCATCTGACCTGCATACTCCAGTCACTAGCCGTCCAATCACACGACACCTCCTCTAAGCGTTTATCACGTGACAGGCACCGTCCAATCAACCCTTGTGACAGCACCCGGTCTCTACCGACCTCATCATGCTAGCGACCTTCTCCAAACGGTTCGTGTTCCTGATGTCCAGGCCATCGGAAAACCGGCACGTTAAGGGAAGACTAGGTCTGGAGCCTGGTCATTTTCATGGCCGGATCTCAGCCCCGGCATGTCCGTTCGGGATCATCTGACTTCCTGCAATTACGCTCGTGTGCTCTCTCTCTCTCTCTCTCTCTCTCTCTCTCTCTCCTCTCTACCTCTCTCTCTCTCTCTCTCTCTCTCCTCCTCTCTCTCTCTCTCTCTCTCTCTCTCTCTCCGCGAATGTTATAGTAATTTTAAAGTCTGTCTTTGAAAAGGAAAGATATCTTTTGGACACGAATACGTACTGTTTCCGCGTTGCCATTACACGAACAAGGTTTTAATTGCTTCCACTGAAAAAACAACCTGCATCGCTATAGTAACACAGAGAAGGACAAAACGTGCCCATGTTGCCATGATCAGGTAGAGAATGAGCAACATTTTTTTTTTAATTTCAATGCTCCCTCTATCAAGACCTTAGGAATAAATTTCTCAAAGAATTCGCTAGCTGTCCCTTTCATTTGCTTCTTAAGGTATCCAGTGCTTCGCACAGACATAGTCTGTCTATGTATATTTTTTCATGCGATAAACAGGAGGATCAAGTCCATTCTTTAGCTGGTAAATTACTGCGGACAATTACCACTACCTTGGTTTTCCTTGAAATGTCTGACTTCATTTGTATTGTAATTTCATGTATTCTAAACGTATCTGAATAATGTACCATCTTTTCACACCACCAATGTTTGGGAAATCAGTATTGCAATGCTTTCTTTGTTCTGTTTGCAATAACATATAATTATGTTAACTTCTCCCCGTTCCTACCCACTCCCTCCCCCTTCCCTTTGTACCTTGTATTGTGTCCCAAGGGCGATTTACATTAAACATTTCTGAGTTTCTGACCCTCTCTCTCTCTCTCTCTCTCTCTCTCTCTCTCTCTCTCCATCAAACTGACAAGAACTTCAACAACTCAATATGGCTTCACTTCTTTCAAATTTCAATACAAAAAAAAAAATCTTCCTTTCGAGTATATTTCGCCTTCCGATCACCCCCACCTCTCCACCCCACCCCTTCATTTTGTTGCTGTTTCGTTTTTTGCTCTCTGTACTTTCTTTTCATTTTTTCTGCTTTGGTTTAGCCAAAGAAGATACCGCCATTGTCCTGCATCTCTCTGATGGTATTCAGTGGGTCTGTGTGGAACCAACATATCCAGTAAAATAGGAACTTAGCTCTAGGCTGATAGTAACAATTAAAGACAGAACCCATGAAGCTACCAACACCGACGACTTTGAAATGAACTCACCAATACCTTACACCTGCAGATGAAATCGAAAGTGGAAACTGAAATCCCTGTGAGAGCTGGGCATTGGAAGCTACAGAACTTGACCCTTTCTTTTTAGATGATCGAGGAGGAGGAGGAGGAGGATCATAAAGATGAATGCTGTCTAGCGCCATTCTGGTCTGAGACAGCGCTATACTCTACCATTCATATTGTCTCCTAGTGCCAACCAGGCCCGATGGATACAAACACCTACACACTGCTCACTAGAGAATGTGAGCTACACTCTCACAGACGCATCCATGAAGTACTTGACTGTGTGGAGCCAGTCCTCTCCATTCACACCTCCAGCACACTCAACTCTAAAAAGGAGCCAACTAAGGCTGAAACATTCCACAAACAAAACCTCCCAGACGGCGCCACTAAGTCTGTGCCACTAACCCCTGCCCTATGGAGGCTGATGGTATTCCAACTAGTGTCTGAAATTCTGAAAACACAAAAAAAGAAAAAAACAAAAAAAAAAACTTCTTCGCGTTGTCCTGGTTTACCCTGAGATAGCAAGGGAGCTCCAAACGCCACTAGGCTCTATCCGGGTCTCTCCTCACGTCTGGCTGGGAAACCATGAAATTCACTTCACCATTTGGAACTCTAGACAACTAGCCTGGACTTTACGTACGTGACCTACAAGCCAGTCGGTAAGATTCTCCTGATCTCTTCCAAATGAGACGGACACAACAGACTGAATGGGAGACAGCTTCTATCTCTGACGCAGGAGAGGACTTTTGATGGAAACCGTTTGACACACTTTGAGGTTATGACACTCTGATGGCTGCTCCAACAGTCTAGCCCCCCAAACGAGCACCCCCCCCCCCGAGCTTAATAACCTCTCCCCCCCTCTCTCTCTCTCTCTCTCATCTCTCCTCTCTCTCTCTCTCTCTCTCTCTCTCTCTCTCTCTCTCTCTCTCTCATCGTTTTTTTTTTTTACTGGTTGCTTAGTTTGTTGGTATTCATGTTTTTTTTTTGAAGTTCACGTCAACATACTCAAGACTCTCTGACCTATTCTCGTGGTATTCAATATCAAATAACAGCAGCCTCGTACCAATGTATTTGCTACGCAAAAAGAAAATTAAGCAAACGGTAAAGAACGGGTGGGCACAACACACACACACACACACACACACACACACACACGCGCGCGCGCGCGCGCACGCACGCACGCACGCATACACACACACACACACACACACACACACACACACACACACACACACACACACACACATTTCATACAAACACACGCCCCAATGTGCACAATCTCTCTCACACACACACACACACACACACACCCACACACACACACACACACACACACACAGTCAGACAGACAGACAGACAGACAGACAGAGGAGGAGGAGGAGGACAAGGACGAAAATGCGGACTTTGTGGCTATGATGAAAACAGGCACACAGACACAGACAGACAGAAGGGGGTTTCGATTCCATTACGAACGTTAATCAAAAACGGTCAACGTAAGTCTGCCTGCCTATACTGTGCGTCATCTCACTCATCGTAGGTCCTTGTCCCTAGCAGTATGCAGCTCTGTGCCCACCAGTTCCCGACCAATAGCTCACTTCCATCAGTACAGTGCAACAGGTCACTGACCAGTTCATTTCATTCATAGCAGCGCCGACCGCAAAGGACCATTCTAAGGTCACTCACCGTCCGATCACTTTCCCTGTAGAAACAGTGCAACTGGCATGCTTCCAAGACAAGACCATCCATGTCCAGGAGACTTAGGACATCGTGTCGTGCATATGTAAAAATTAGAACAGACACCGCTGAACACCACCGAAATGATTTAGCAGAAGGGCACTGTTGCCTTTCGTGTGTTGCCCTCTACAGGGGTCTGTTATTGATAGCTCTCTGTGGGATGCTGGTGGTGTGGGCGTGCGACAGGACGTTTGGGGCTGTGGTTGTTCTATACGGTAGTTAAACGATACGGTGCAAGAATAACACCAGAGGGAAGATATCCAAATATGGCTCAGACCAAAAAAAAATTAAAAAAAAAAAAAAAAAGTGTAGCATTCAACGGTTAAGACAAACTGAACCTGCAGTGTCCGACGGAAACACAACTCTTTCGTTCTTCATTGACCTTCTCTTTGGCACACAAAACTGCAGCGCCATTAGTTTTCTCGTTTCAGCATTCCCAATACAGACGCTCCGACTGATTAGTCGCGGCAGACGTCATCAGCAATCAGGCAGGAACGTGTCTGACAGGCCTGTCTGACGGTTGGTGGAGAAAGTCAACAGATGGACGGATGGAATTCTGTTTCAATCCCCACCAGGAACACTGGGATAGATTGGCCCCAGCTGCCGTTGCCTCTCTGGGAATACGACTGTCTTTCTGATTTGTGGGACCGTAAAAAAAAGGAGTGGGTGGCTGCGTGCGTGGATAGATAGATGAACCATGGACAGCTGAATGGATGGACAGGAAGAAGGGTACCTTTTTTATTTTTTTCATCGCACCAACAAACACTGGACTTCAGGCTCATTTCCAATGGCATCAACGCCCATATGGATGCAAGGGGGTGTGACACGGGGTGTGTGAACGGTTTGAAGATGACATCATCTTCAACTGGATCTGAATAGATTCATTCTGCGAAATGTGCTCAAGTTCAGATGTAGAGTCTCTAATATTGCAGAATGTGCACAAACCCAGCAATGTCATGATGCGCAAAATCTGCAGTGTGAATTGTGTAGGGAAGAAATTGAAGCCGATGTGTATGTTATTTCAAACTGTCCGATTTAAGAGCGAGAAAAACTTATATAACAGGTTTTTAATACGCTAATCATAGAGCACGTGAACTGACATCTCTTTTTGCGCCCAAAGACAAAAACACACACACACACACACACACACACACACACACACACACACACACACACACACACACACACACAAAACAAACAAACAACAAAAAACACTATGGGAAAACTTGCAACACTTCTCAATAAATCAGTAAACAAATTTGATGAGATACAGTCATGCTAGTTCCCTTTATTATGTTTTGAAGTGTAACTTGTGGTCTTGCGTTCCTTCAAATCTTTTTCTAATGTTTTTTTTTTTCTGTGATCTGGATACTATTTCTCTCCTTTTTCATGAGGCTAGTACGGCCTTTATGTATGAAATAATTCTCTCTCTCTCTCTCTCTCCTCTCTCTCTCTCTCTCTCTCTCTCTCTCTCTTGCTCGCTCGCTTGCTCACTCCCTCGTTCACGATAGAGCACGTGTACATTCTACATTCTCTCTCCTCTCCCCTCTCCCCTCTCTCTCTCTCTCTCTCCTCTCTCTCTCTCTCTCTCTCTCTCTCTCTCTCTCTCTCTCTCCTCAATCTCTCGCTCTCTCTCTCTCATCTCTCTCCCTCTCTCTCTCTCTCCCCCTCTCTCCTACCTCTCTCTCTCTCTCTCGCTCTCTCTCTCTCTCTCTCTCTCTCTCTCTCTTTCATCTCTCTCCCTACCCCCCCCCCCCCCTCTCTCTCTCTCTCTCTCTCTCTCTCTCTCTCTCCATCATACTGTAACAACTTCGACAAATTTGTGTGACTTCACTTTTTTCTCTCCTTAAATCCAAATAAATCTTCAACTCCAATACAACCCTTCAGCCCCCCCCCCCCCCCCCCCCCCCCCCCCCCGCCCCCCTCCCCCCGTTAAACACTAACACTCCATTCTCCCAACATGATCTGAAAATGCTCTCCCTTCCATCGCTTTTGTTTGTTTTACAACATTCTTTCGTAAATCGCCAGCATGCCCAAGACTTTACACTTTGCTGTCTGCTTTATTCTCATAATGTTTAATTAATGTCAGATCACTGCCGCCTTCTACCACATTCTTTGCTCCACAATAAGAAAACCAAAGGAAAGCAGCGTGCGTGCGTTGCACTAGCACACACACACACACACACACACACACACACACACACACACACACACACACACACACACACACTTTCTCTCTCTCTATCGCTCGCTCGCTCTCTCTCTCTCTCTCTCTCTCTCTCTCTCTCTCTCTCTCCTCTCTCTCTCTCTCTCTCTCTCCCACAAGGACTTTAGAACTGGGGAGAATACAGACACCCACAGACAGACAGCGTTCAGTCTGCTCATGTCAACTAGGCGTGATGCTGCACAGCACAAACAGAACAAACACCAGAGCTTCCTTGTCCGTAACTATGCAAATCCCTGCCCGACATTTCCAAAACTAAACGGGCCCATTTCCATCAGTACTGTACATCACGTTATTGACCGCCCGACCACCTTTCCCAGCATAAACAGAAGTCTCCCATGGCTCCGCAACAAAGCAAGTACTACCTAAGGGAGCAGAGCGGATACAGTCCTGCATACGTTGAACGGGAAAGTCACCAATGAACTCCATCAGAAGCACGGAGCAAAATGCCGTGTCCCCTCCTGTGGGCGCCCTCAACAGGATGTAGCCTTCACAGTTTCTTGTGGAGTGCTGGCACTAGAATTGTGACAGGAGGACGTTGTCGGGTGATGCCGGGCGTGAGAAAGTCAAAAAGTGCGGCGAGTGAGAAACAACAATGAGAAGACATGGAAAATATAGGTCAGCACACTGGAAAGACTCACAAGAGAAAAGAACACTGGGAACAGTGATGGCGTGGACTTGTTTCACCTTTGCCTTTGGACCAAAACAGAACGTCGTAGTAGTTCATTAACCTTTTCTTCAGGACACAGAACTCGCATCGCCTCTGGTGTTCTCTTTCAGCTGCCCAACAAAGACGCTGAACTGATTAGTCGCGGCAGACGTCATCAGCAATCAGGTAGTAACGTCTGGCCGGCTGGTTTTTGTTGATTCGTGGAGATGATCAAAGTATGGTCACCAGCAATCAGGTAGTAACGTCTGGCCGGCTGGTTTGTTGATTCGTGGAGATGATCAAAGTATGGTCATCAGCAATCAGGTAGTAACGTCTGGCCGGCTGGTTTGTTGATTCGTGGAGATGATCAGAGTATGGTCATCAGCAATCAGGTAGTAACGTCTGGCCGGCTGGTTTGTTGATTCGTGGAGATGATCAAAGTACGGGCAGATGGGATTCTATTTCGATCCCCATAAGGGCAACTGTGACAGATCATTCTTAGCTGCTGTCGGCTCTCAGGGAATATGACCGTCTTCCTGTTTCGCTGGATCGTAGGCTGGAATGGATCGATTCATGGATAGATCAATGGATAGGAGATATCACGGACAAGAGAACAAGGATTGACGGCAGAATGGACAAGATTAAAAAAAAAGAAATCCCCAGAGCAGATTCTTTAACACTGTTTTATCTTAAAGCGAAATAAATGTCCAATGTCGATGCATGGATGAATGATGTGTATATAAGACAGACAGAAAGAGAGAAAGAGAGTGAGCGTGTATATGTGTCTGTGTGTATGAGTTGTGTAAATTTCAGTGAAAAGCATAATCATATATCTGACAGCATGCACAGCAGACAGACAGACAGACAGACAGACAGACAGAGAGAGAGAGACAGAGAGAGACAGAGAGTTCAAAACGCTTCAGATACGTGTTTACTGACAATAGCCCACATAGCCTTTATGTCAAGGGGGTGTACGTTAATATGTGCAGCGCCGAAAAAAAGCATATCATGCAAAAAAAAAAAAAACAACATAAATTGTAACGGATTACGTAATTGTTAATGATGAGGCTCGAAGCCATATAGAAGAAAAAGAAAAAATAATGACGTGCTTTTTCGTCACTGAAATTGAATATGTAGGGGGGTTTTTTTGTTGTTGTTTTGTTTTTGTTTTTGTTTTTTGTTGTTGTTTTTTTTTAAGTACCAACATGATCATAAATACAAGAGTCTCACCCAGCCACACGGATTCACTATTATCAATCTTTCCTGCACTGCCACATCTGTCAACGCCGTCCGCTTCATCATTAACTGTACTAGTGATGGAGAGAGAGAGAGAGAGAGAGAGAGAGAGAGAGAGAGAGAGACAGAGACAGAGACAGAGACGGACAGAGACACAGAGAGAGAGAGAGAGAGACAGAGACAGAGAAAGAGACGGACAGAGACAAGAGACAGAGAGAGAGAGAGAGAGAGAGAGAGAGAGAGAGAGAGAGAGAGAGAGAGAGAGAGAGAGAGAGAGAGAGAGAGAGAGAAGAGAGAGAGAGAGAGTCAAACACAGTAGCAGAGCAGAGATAGTCGACAAACAGCCGAATGCGAGATTAGGAAGGAGAACGACAGAGAGAGAAAGGTTTAGGGGGGAGGGAGGGAGGGAAGGCAGAGAGACAGAGACACAGAGAGAGAGAGAGAGAGACAGAGAGACAGAAGCAGAGAAAGAGAAAGAGAGACAAAGAGACAGACAGACAGGTGGACGGACGGACAGACAGACAGAGAGTCGGAAACACTCCAACATAGATGACAGAAGCGATGTGTGGATCGTTATCCTCAAGCCACCAAAACAGCTATCATAGACACTGTGGATGACCGTATGGATGGATCGATTGATGGATGGACGGATGGATGGACGGATGGACGAATGTCAGCTCCTATGGATTCCCAGCCGCCTTCCCCGTCCTCGTACATTTCAACTCAACTGCCACCACTTCCTTGCAGGCCACCAGAGGGGAAAAAAATCAATACTTCTTGTTCTGCGGGCAAGAAGCTGTTTACAATTGTTTAAAAAAAAAAAATTTAAAAGAGGCAAATTCAGTTTTACTTTGATGGTATTTTTTTTTTAGAAAGATAGGGGGTTAGTTACCGCCAAGGACATTGACAAACAAAGCACAGGACAAGACACGATGCATTTTGACCTCTTGGGTCTTCTTCAGGCAAAAAAAAAAAAAGATTACATTTAACATTTAGGACAGTACAAACAAAGAACGAAGAGAGACTTATCTGTTGTCCATGTGGTAGGAAGAATGGCCGCCAGACAGAAACGACAGAGGGGATTATGGGATGGGAAAAGGAGGGGGGGATGCGTGGAGGGAAGGGGAGGGGAGTGAGACGATGGGGTGTGTAGCTAGTTTAGTGGGGTGGTGTGATATATGTGACGGTTGTGGTTAAGGTGGATTGATAATAATGCTAAGCAGGGAAGGGGGGGATATATATATTATATATATAGAGAGAGAGAGAGAGAGAGAGAGAGAGAGAGAGAGAGAGAGAGAGAGAGAGAGAGAGAGAGAGAGAGAGATAGTAATGATAATAATAATAGTGGTAGTATTTTGGTATTCTTGCTAAAAAACAAAACAAAACAAAACAAACAAAAAAAGGTACACGTGTGCCAACAAAAATGGATTTAGCACACGTTTGTCGTTGGGCGTGGTGAGTACTGAGCTTACGCTACAAAGCAGTTCATTCTACTCATTCAGCAGCAAGCAACGAATATCTACGGTTAATGCGGCTCCCATGATGAGATTAATGACACGCACATACCTCTCCAAACGATTGCTGCATACGATACCCACTTGCCTGGCAGAAATAGCAACACAGAGCACACAGAACCAACAAGGAGACCCCCACCCCCACCATCCCCCCGCCACCCCCCCAAACAAAATGTACCAAGCTTGCTCATATACTCTTTACCCGACACGTGTGCAAGAAAAGCAACAACTGGTCAAATTAACGAACACAAATGAACATTTATTCAAGACTGGCAGGGCAAGCTTTTCGATCTTGACTGTAATCACATAAACACACGGAGGAGAAACAGAAGCAAACATCTCCCCAAACGTCAAAATCACTACCACCAGTCCCATTATATTCGACATATCAAATTAAAAATCGATTCGCCCAACAGTCCTTTCGTTCGGTCACATGAAAATGTGACATTTTGCCATTTCAGATTAGACCTTTTCTATCACGCTTTTGTAGATGACAGTTTTACCCAACAACAACAACAACAACAAAAAGAAAGGGAAACTGGCTCTTTTGTGGACAAAAATTTACCAAACAGAAAACAAGGAAACCGACTCTTTTGTGGACAAAAGTTTACCAAACAGAAAACAAGTTCACTGATTATTTTTGTGGACGAAAGTTTACCAAACAGAAAACAAGGAAACTGACTCTTTCGTGGACGGAAGTTTATCAAACAAAAAAAACAAGGAAATGGGTGGGGGGGGGGGGGGGGGGGGGGGGGGCAACATTCGCAGCCATGCCATTGGCTCCCTGTTCTCTCATGACTGTCCAATGGCCAGTCGGTGCATGCTTTGTTCTTTCTACTTCAAGTAGTGAAGGTGTGTGAACTGTAGGTAAACATCCCAGAAAGATGACTTTGGCATGACAAACGGCGGTTGGAGACCTACTACACACAACTGTTCAGTCTTACGATGAACAAGAAAATAATTATTGTGCTTTAGTCAGCTCCACATTACATCGCCATAAAGACGCTTAATCCCTCCAAAAAAAGCAATAATGATAACGACTCGGACAAAAATATATCAAAATCATATCTGACTGGACCGGAGGCCGGAATAGCTCAGTTGGTAGAGCGCCGGACACGTGATCCTGGGGTTGTGGGTTCGAATTTCGGTACAGGGGGATTTTTTCCCTCGGAGTTAACATTGGTTCCGACTCCATTCCCCATACAGTCCTTCGAATGAGACTATAAACCGAGGTTCCGTGTGTGAACGCACGCACAGCATCTTGCACACACGTCAAATCCCATCACCAACTTTCGGAAGAGAAGGCCTGTTTGGCCGTTGGTGTGGATGACACGCTACACATAGGATGCACCTTCCCCGAAGATGGAGTATGGCTGCCTTAATGGCGGGATAAAAAAAACGGTCATACACACAAAACTCCACTGCCTGTCTGTACAGGCAATGTCCTCAGGAGTATCACCCTGCGTACGCAGAAAGAAAGAAAGAAAATATCTGACTGGATCAGACTGTCTTTGAAATTTAACACTGCAGAAACGTACTGTTTCATTGTGACTGTCGGTATTTTCACAACTGTCCCAACTTCAACAAATCAATACTCGCTTGGGAGGGAAGAATAGGAAAGGGGGGGGGGGGGGTCAACAGTATGTCACCCATAAAAAGCAGCAGTGGACATCAGAGGCACGCTGAGAGCGAGCAAGATTGAGAGATGCGGGAAGGAAAGGAGAGAGAGAGAGAGAGAGAGAGAGAGAGAGAGAGAGAGAGAGAGAGAGAGAGGGAGGGGGGAGGGAGGGAGGGGAGGGAGAGAGGGAGACAAGGTGGTAGGGGAAGGAAAGGAGAGAGAGAGAGAGAGAGAGAGAGAGAGAGAGAGAGAGAGAGACAAGGTGGTAGGGGAAGGAAAGGAGAGAAGGGAGAGAGAGAGAGGGAGAAACTGATAGAGGGGGAGAGGAAAGGAGGGAGGAGAGAGGGAAAGAGAGGGAGAGAGAGGTGGTGGGGTAAGCAAAAAAAAAAAAAAAAAAAAACCCCCCCAAAGAAATGAGATGAAATGAAATGAAATCTTTATTCCATAAGGCCAGGACCCCTTTTTGAAGAGGGAACAAAAAACAAATACATATAAACACCACTACATACACATACATACATACATAGACATTCAAGATACATAGACATTCAAGTTACAGCCATCTGCCGCGCTTAAACCGCTTCATAAATATACAGTGCTAATTTTCTGATTGTACTACTGTTCGCTGAGGCCAACAAGAAAAAAAAAAAAAACAGACAGACAGACAGAGAGAGAGAGAGAGAGAGAGAGAGAGAGAGAGAGTGAGAGAGAGAAGGAAATAAGGAGAAGGCGGAAAAGGTGGGACGTGGCAGAAATGGGTGGGGGGGGGGGGGGGGGGGATTTAATTTAACTCTTTTCCTTCACTTCTCTTCCGTCCATCCCACTACAACCCCCCCCCCCCCCCCCCCCCCCCCTCTTTTTTTACTTTTTTTACCTTTAACTTTCTTTCTGATTTCCTTCTGGGACCATTTTCCCCGCAGTCCTCTTCTTCCCAGAATTCTCCTCTTTTCTCTGCAGTCTTTACTTCCTAACAGCTCTTTATTTCTCAGAACGGCGAGAACACCGCAGCATACGGCCGCGGGAATAGGGAAATGCACACGTAACTGCCTGCATTGCCATCTCCTCCAAATGTGGGAAAGGATGTGGCTGAACGGAACTGTAAGGGAACACCTGAGGCAATTTTGTCCTCCCTCTTCCGACTCTTCTTCCGTCTCCACCCCCGTCTCTCTCTCCTCTCTCTCTCTCTCTCTCTCTCTCTCCTCTCCTCTCTCTCTCCTCTCTCCCTCTCTCTCCTTCATTCCTCTCTCTCTCATTCTTTTTCTCTCTCTCTCTCTCTCTCTCCTCTCTCCTCCGCTCTCTCTCTCTCACTCTTTCTCCCCTCTCCCTCTCTTCTCTCTCTCTCTCTCTTCCTCCTCTCTCCTCTCCTCTCTCCTCTCTCCCAGCCCCCCTCTCTCTCTTTCCCCAACCCTCTTCCTCTGGCCCACTCGGCTGCTCCTCTTCCATCAATGACTCGCGGAAATCATCTTCCATCAATGACTCGCGGAAATCATCTTCCATCAATGACTCGCGGAAATCATCTTCCATCAATGACTCGCGGAAATCATCTTCCATCAATGACTCGCGGAAATGTCACTGCTCAGCCAGCGTTCCCTATCCCCCTCCACCTACCTGCCCTTCAGTCCATTCTCTCTCTCTCTCTCTCTCCTCTCTCTCTCCTCTCTCCTCTCTCTCTCCTCTCCTCTCCTCTCTCTCTCTCTCGTCGTTTCGTCATGTTTCGTCGTTTATAAGCTTGTTCACTGTTTCCCTTTTTCGTGTATCATGTATATGTTTATTTTGATACCGTTTTTTTTTTTTTTTTTACTGTTCTTGTTCTTGTGGGCATGGTGTAGAAAAGCTGCAAACTTATCCATTTTTACCCTCAATAAAAATATTCGTAATTCGTATTCGCATTCTCTCTCTCTCTCTCTCTCTCCCTCTCCATCTCTCTCTCTCTCTCTCTCTCTCTCCTCTCTCATCTCTCTCTCTCTCTCTCGTTTTCCTCGTGCATCGTGTGTGTGTGTGTGTGTGTGTGTGTGTGTGTGTGTGTGTGTGTGTGTGTGTGTGTGTGTCTGTGTGTGTGTGTCTGTCTGTCTGTGATTGTTGGTGTGTGTGTGTGTGTGTGCGCGCGCGTGTGTATGTGTGTGTGTGTGTGTGTGTGTGTGTGTGTGTGTGTGTGTGTGTGTGTGTGTGTGTGTGTGATTACTTTTGCCAATTAAGCTTGCCAACGTCAGCGTTTTGAACTAACACACACACACACCACACACACACACACACACCAGGAAGCACACTTCACTCTCGACTCGACGCATCCATGGACCATCGACTCTAGTAGCTCTCTTAATTAACGCCGGATCCACCGGCCGACCACCAGATAAGACGGCCGGCCGGCCAGACTCTCCGAGTAGCTGACACCTGCACTGCAGCCAGTGGAGACCAGCCCATGGTCAGTTAGTCTGCCACCTTCCCCCTCACCCCACTGGTGGTGTGGTCTGACTGAATTCGAAGGCGTGAGGTTCTACTATCGGTGGCAGTACACCCCAACAGCTGAATGGCGGGAGATGCGCAGATTGTTTTGCTTCAAACTTCGTGAATCTCTTCGTCAAAACATCGAAACTCGATGGCACGGGCACCGGGCTGGAATCTTGGCAGCAGCGCGCCTGACGGTTTAAACGAAGGACGGTGACAAGGATATAAGTAGAAGGGGCAGAAGGGCGGGGGTAAGTATATGCGAGAAGATGCTGACTTTAAAATTTTGAATTTCTTTTGTCAAAATGTTTTATGCATAATTTCAGTACTCTTTAGCGTCACTAGTTTTTGTAAGGTGTTTTACCAGAGATATTCTTATTGGCATCGTTTTTAAATACCATGCTAATGTACATGTTATATCTTCCCTGCATGTAACATTTTGTGACAAGGTTGCTGCATTCAACGCCTCTTCTAACTTCAGTCACGCAGAAGTCAATATCCTTCACCCCCAATACCCCGGAAACACGCTTTTCAGTCTGGGTACCAAGTTACCGTTATGGTGCCAGAACTGAGTGGATAGAAACACTATGATTATCCTGAAGCAAATCGATTACCTGGACACCGTCATTATAACTGTGGTACATGTTTACTGGGTTTTTTGGGGGTTTTTTTGGTCATGCTGAAAATGGTCAGCTGTAAAAATAAGATATTGTTAAAGATGTTACGCAGCTCATCATAGCCCATAATACCCACTTTATGTGATTCTACAGGCACAACTATCAGAGACTGGATGTAGACTTATATTTCAACAATGGAAAGCGGATCCGAATAGTCTAAGAGAGAGAGAGAGAGAGAGAGAGAGAGAGAGAGAGAGAGAGAGAGAGAGAGAGAGAGAGAGAGAATGAAATAGAGAAAGGGAAAGTGTGTGTATATTCGTTCTTTAATTTAACGTCTATTCACCTAACAGTGATCTTAGACAGAGTGTGTGTATATGTATGTGTGTATGTGCGCGTGTTTGCATGTGTATGTGTATGAGCATGTCAGTACGTACGTGCAAAAAAGCATGTCATACATCGTAACAGTAATCATCAAACCCCATTTTAAATCCAAACCTCTTGCATTTCTGAACGTCCTTCTCAGCACTTACTATTCCAGACACGACACGGCCTGCTCCTGGTCTTGTGACAATGGCTTGTTTTACCAGGCATTCCTTCAGTCCGTTTCCCCCTGTTTGTCTCCTAAAACCGCGCCGACACTGCCGCAAAGGAGAATAACAACAGAGAACTAGAGAAAGAGAGGACACGAGGGAAGGAGGAATGAAGAAAGAAGTAGGAAAGTAGCGGGAGGAGGAGGAGGAGAGAAGGGGGAGGGGGGAGGGGGAGGAGGAAGGCAGCAGCAGAAGAAGAAAATGTCAAGGAGAAGGGATGGGGGAAGGGTAGGGTAGGGTAGGGTAGGGGTAGGGTAGGGGGAGGGAGGGGGAGGGGAGGGTTACTGTCAGGGTCTGCTGCTGAAATATTAACCTAGTCTTTATCAACTAGTGGCTCGTGGCTCTCCCCCCCCCCCCCCCCCCCCCCCCCCACCCCCACGCCCCCCACCACCACCACCACCACCATCTTCTTTCTCCCCTAACACGTTGAAATGCAACTTGCGCATCGGTGTGCAAAAAACACGCCAGCATGCATGCAATCGCATCCACTGCGTTTCCGCTCCGCCTCCACCCCCCCCCCCCCCCCCCCTCCCCCCCGCCCCCACCCCTCCCCTTCTCTCTCCCCATCCGCGCTCCGTATGGTCCCCTCGTGCCAACCCATACCCCCACCCTCCCTTATGGTCTCTCGCCTCCCATACCCACCCCCACCCCCGCCACTCTCTCACCTTTCATTGTATGCGCTAGCGCACAACCCATTTCCTCCACCCCCCCCCCCCCTCCCCTCCTCACTTTCTATTGTATGCGCTAGAAAAGAACCATTTCCTATTCCCCCCCCCCCCCCCCCCACTCCCCCCCCCCCCCAAGACAGAGAGATGACACAAGACAGGTGAGATGGCAGAGAGAACAGAGGGACAAGAGAGACAGACATGCAGACAGACAGACAGGGAGAGAGAAGGAGGGAGAGAGAGAGAGAGAGAGAGAGAGAGAGAGAGAGAGCTCAGGGCAGAGAGAGGGGGAGGGAGAGAAAAAGTGAGTGAGGAGGAGAAAGAGACAGGGGAGAGCTCAAGGAAGAGAAACAGACAGACAGACAGAGACAGAGAAACAGGGAGTGTGAGCTCACAGAAAAAGAGAGAGAGAGACAGAGAGAAGGAGAAGAGAGAGAGAGGGAGACAGACAGACAGACAGACAGATAGAGAGAGAGAGAGAGAGAGGAGAGAGAGAGAGAGAGAGAGTGAGCTGACAGAAGAGAGAGATAGAGAGAGATAAGAGAGATGAGAGAGAGACAGACACAGAGAGAGACAGACAGACAGACAGACAGAGAAACAGACAGACAGACAGACTGACAGAGGGAGAGAGACAGGCACAGAGAGAGAGAGAGAGAGAGAAGAGAGAGAGAGAGAAGAGAGTGACAGAGACAGAGTGGACAGACAGACGACAGACGGATGGAGAGACAGACACACAGAGAGAGAGAGAGAGAAGAGAGAATCTGTTTACAAATGTCGGTCAGTTTTCTTTTCACTCATAACATTTGAACTGCCAAAACATTTTGCAACATTCAGTTCCTAACTTTTCTTGTTTGTTTGTAAGTTCATTCTACAAGCACATGAGTAGTGGTCAGTGCCCACTACAGGCGCGTCCACTTGGAACTAAACTAAAAAAAAAAAACCGAGTATGCAAGAAACCCAAAATAACAATGTATTTAAAGAATAAGGTACG